>MU834624.1:0-45572 GCA_029204225.1 Diphasiastrum complanatum | reverse complement strand
CCCCCCCCCCCCCCCCCCCCCCCCCCCCCCCCCCCCCCCCCCCCCCCCCCCCCCCCCCCCCCCCCCCCCCCCCCCCCCCCCCCCCCGCCTTATACAATTGAGCATAAGGGAGTGTCTATCCCACAGGAGACAGAGACTGGATGTAGCCTTGAGTAGTGACTCTAATGGAGAGGCTGAGATTCCAAATGCTTCCAGACATAGACGGTAGAGACAGTGTCGATGCCCAAAGAGACAACCATTGCATAGACCACAGTCCACAGCTCCATGGCAAATGAGACAACACTGACGGTCCACTTGAAGACAGAGGACCGCGACACATTTAACTATAGCTTCACTGTAGGAAATAGAAGCCTAAGGATATATTGGAGGTACCTTATTCTTTCTATGTAACTTATAGAAACTTGGATAGTCAATAGTTAAGTAGTTGGAAAGCCAATAGTCAAGTAGTTGGAAAGCCAATAGTCAAGTAGTTGGATAGCCAATAGTCATGAAGTTAGATAGTCATCTTGGACTATATATATGCAAGCATCCCATTTGTATGAGACACTTTTGTAAGCATTACTGACTATTCTCCTTGGCTGTCCACGAGTTTCTACAAGAGGGTTTCTAGCCATCTCTCTCTTTCTTTTGAGAATGCTTTGTGTGATTGAATAGTTAAGATTCTGGATCCTTAGGCGTCTATTTCCTACATGGTATCAGAGCCTTTAGATGATCATATTGCTTGCAGGAGGGCACCCAATAGAAAGCTATTTTTTTCCCCTTTTGGTTGCAGAAAATCATCAAGCTGCTGATTTTTGCAGGAGAAGAATCTGTTTATCTTCTTATAGCCTTTTTGCAGGAAATTGCAGGGCACCTTCACCTTTTTGAGAGCTAGCAGTAGGGCACCCATGCTCAAACCAATTGCATGTGATCTTGACTCAATTACATGCTGAAAATTTTAGATTTACTTCTTAAATGAAGATACATGTGTTTTGGACACATTTCTTGCTGAAATTTCCCTGTTGGTGAGCTTGGAGTAGGGCGCTACCATCAGCTCTATATGCACATAGTGTGCACTCTTTTTAGCCACAAATTTTTGGTTATGGTTTAGGCTTCATTTGAAGTCTACCTATTTGTGAGCATTCGGTTTTTTGTGCAAAAATTAGCCACCTATTTCATTACTTGTTGAGCAAATTGCATGTGGAGTATTGCAATCTATTGTGCTTATAATTTCAGCTTTGAGGTTGTTGCCCTTTGAGTAGATTTTGTCTTGGAAAGTCTATTTCCTATCTACTACAAGCTGATTTTTCTGTTATGGCTAAAGAATCAGAGTCTATTGGTTCTTTATTTAATGAAGATAGGCCGGATGGCACAAACTATTCCTTGTGGTGCTACATGATAAAGAACCTTCTCATTGCTAAAGGTTTGTTGGAAGTAGTTAATGGTGACGAAGAGAGGCCGCCTACCTTGGCACCTATTACACCATCTAGAACAACTACTTCTTCATCTACGGAGGTGTCTTCCGATGAGCAAAAGAAGTGGGGTCGACGAGATGCACAAGCACATTTCGTCATTGCATTATCAGTGAAGAGATCTATCCTTCCTCATATTAGATCATGCAAGACTTCCAAAAGTGCTTGGGAAACTCTTGCAAAGATGTTTCAAGTAAAGAATGTGGCAAAAGTGGTATATCTTCGAAATCAACTTTCTATCTTGAAGATGCAAGAAGGTGATTTGCTTACAAACCACTTGATGAAGATCAAGGATCTTTGAGATGAGCTTTTTAGTATTGATGAGGTGATTGAGAACTCACAATTTGTATCTATTACTCTCAACTATCTTCCTAATTCTTACCTTCCATTTGTGTCATCATTGAGCATTTCTCTTAGGGGACAACAAATCTCCTTCGACGAACTTGTTGGCTTACTTCTTCGAGAAGAGCAAACAAGGATCAACTTTGGTGAACAAGAAGATCAAGCTTTCTTTGCAAAAGGTAAAGGCAAAGACAAGTGGAAAGGGAAGCCTTCTTTCAAAACTTCCAAAGATGATCAAAAATCTAAGGAAGCTCAAGATCAAGGCTCCAAGAAGAAGGGTTAGTGCCACTATTGCAAGAAGTTTGGGCATCACATCAAAGAATGTAGGAAGAGGCTTGCAAAGGAAAAAGAGAAAGATAACGATACAAGTACCGCAATCATTACTTTGGAACAACAATTTGGAAAGGAGGATAATCTTTTCAATAATGATTACACTTTTGTCACTAATAATCTCATCTCTCCTCAAGACGAGATTTCTGCCACTTCAAATCTTGCTGGTTTTTCAGCAGAAAACAGCTCATCTTCATCTTTACAAGCTGCTATTTTTTCATCTATTGATTGGGTGATTGATAGCAGTGCCACACACCATATGACTTATAACAAAGAAGTCTTCACAAAGCTTGTAAAAGTGCATGATGGAAGCGAAGTTCAAGGTGTTGATAACACCTCTTATCCTATCAAAGGTATTGGAGTGATCTCCATTATCTTACCCAATGGTGAGGAGAAGTACATTCGTAATGTACTTTATGTTCCAAAAATAAAAAAGAATCTCATTTCGGTCTCTACAATTATGAACCAAGGATTGGTTGTGGAATTCAAAGAAGACAAATGTCTTATCAAAGACCCAAAGAGATCTCTTATGATCATTGCTTCGGGAACATTACGTGATGGATTGTTCCTTATTGATACCTATGAGCGAAGAGCTTCATCATCTTTTTGTCTTGTTGCATCAAGTTCACATTCTTTGGAGTTGGCTGAATTATGGCATGCTAGGTTTGGACATCTCAACTTTGCTAGCTTGAAGATGTTGAAAAAATTCAATATGGTTGAAGACATTCCTAATATTGAGCATCCCGAAGGACATGTATGCGAAGGATGCATACTTGGAAAATTTCAAAGACAAGCTTTTCCAATTGATGGAACTATTAGAGTTGATGGCAAATTTGATTTGGTTCATAGTGATGTATGTGGTCCAATGAGGACCGAATCCATTGGAAGGTGTAAGTACTTTGTTACTTTTATTGATGACCTTTCAAGATTTAAATGGATTTATCCTATGAAGGCAAAATCTGAAGTTTTTCAACGCTTTAGGGATTTTCTAGCAATGATAGAAAATTAGGTTGGGCACTCTTTGAAGATCTTACATACCGACCGAAGAGGGAAATATATAAAGAATACGTTCGGCACTTATCTTCGAAGCAAATGTATCCATCATCAAATGACAACCCCTTACACACCTCAACAAAATGGTGTTGCCGAAAGAAAGAATCGCACTATTATGGAGATGGCTCGATGCATGCTCAAGGCAAAGAGCCTACCTCACAAGTTTTGGGCTGAAGCGGTTATAACGACAGCTTACATTAGTAATCGGTGTCCTACTAAAGCCTTGAAGGTATTAACTCCTTATGAAGTTTGGTATGGTAAGAAGCCTATTGTTTCACACTTACGCATCTTTGATTGCACGGCTTATGTTTTCACTCCCGATAAGCTAAGAACCAAGCTTGATGATAACAGAGTTAAATGCATATTTGTTGGCTATAGTAGCGAAAGCAAGGGCTATATGTTGTTCAATATGGATACTAATAAATCATAGTAAGTCGTGATGTTCATTTTGATGAAAAGACCTCCTATGATGTTGCGCCCACTCATGTCATGAAAGGGGACTTTTTCCATGATGCATATGTTGAAATATTTCCAGATTTGGTTTTGCCATCTAATCATGAAGAGAAGAGACTGCCATCTACTTCTAGTGGACAGCCCACTACTCCTTCAATTTTGCAGTCCATAGTTAATCAAGAAGAACTTATTTATGGTGAACAGCAACCTGTTGAAGACATTGGACAGCAAGGTCCAAGTTCGGAAAACATTCGACAACAAGGTCCAAGTTCGGAACACTTTGGACAGCAAAGTGTTAACAAAGGTAAGGCTGTTGGACAGCCCAAACCAGTCCCTAAATGGTTGTTGCAGACTTTGCAGGACAGCATAGTGGATCATTTCTATGAAAGGAAGACTCGTGCCTCTACTAAATCAGTAGAATTTGCTGATTTTTCTGAATTTGCTCTTATTTCAATTGAAGATGGTGCAGTAGAACTTGTTTTTCATGAGCAGGCCAGAGGAGTAAAATGTTGAGAGGATGCGATGCAAGAGGAGTACAACTCACTCATGAAGAACCACACTTGGGTTCGTGTTGACCTTCCCATGGGACAGAAATTTTCATCTCTCAACAACGATACATTGAGCAAATGTTGAAACAATCTTCTTTTTTCAAGTCACTGCAAGTTGATGCATATGATGAATGCATTAATGAAAAGTTTCAGGCAAAACCTTTTCAATTTAATGTTTTAGCAAAGGCTGAAAGATTCAAGCACTCTTTGGAACCTTTTTGTACTAATCGAGGAGGGAGTCAGCATGTGTCAATTAGTACTTTTGTTCAAAGTACTAATTGACACATGCTGACTCCCTCCTCGATTAGTACAAAAAGATTCCAAAGAGTACCGCGACACATTCGACTATAGCTTCACAACATATTATACACCATTTTTTCAAGCTGAGAGACTTATTATACCATGTGGATGGGCTTTGACTATGCCAGCCATCTCATTATATATAGTTTTTGAGATTGCAACTGTTGTTTCTTTTTTAGCTAGTTGAGCTTTTAAGCTCCTATATGTGCACACTTGACATGTACCTTTTAAGCTCCTATATGCACACTTGACATGTACCTTTTCTTAGTCCTATGTAGCTTAGGGTATTTCAAGGACATTAATATAAAGCGCTCGCTCGTGTTCTCTCTCTCTCTCTCTCTCTCTCTCTCTCTCTCTCTCTCACACACACACACACACACACACTCACACACACATGCATAAAGTCTACGTGAGTTCATCTGTCCACGTTGTTTCTAGCTTAATGCTCAGTGAGATATTGCAGCTTCAGGAGATGAGCAGTTACACAAATTGCAGTTGTTCAAGTTCCATAACTGAATAGCGAAGTAAAGTTCTTTAAAATAAGCAACAAAATGGAAGAGAGAATACACAGAGATGACAGGTAAATATCAGTAAACATTGCGGAGATTGAAGTTTTTTTTGCCAAGAACTAGTATCAATTTCTCCATGATTAAAAGGACGTAGAAGTCAAACTTTGAAAGTAATGTATTAGATCATTCTAACCTTTGCTGAAATCGAACTTCAGCACACACACTACTTGTGAAAAGTCCAATGAAGCTAGAACCATAAGTTTTTAATCAAGTGGATTTTATGTGCTGGCAAATATATGCATTAACCACCAGTCGTTGTAGCCTACTCCACCATTTATTCAGTACATCCATAGAAAAGATGTCCAAACTTTTGTAGATCGAAAGCCAACTCATGCACAATAAAGGATATTGCCTTATATGCTGCTATTGATAGTTAGAGTTATCCTACTCATGATTTCTGCCAGGCTGATACTATACACACTTCAGCCACATTAATTCGTCATCTTATTCTCACTCCACAGCAAGGTTATAATGTACTTCAACTGTACTAATAATGCTTCACAAATCATGAAGAAGCAATAATAAACTTAAGAGATCCTTTGTGAAGAGCTCCAGAAAACAACTGCTTACCAGTCCATTTATGAAAATACTAATTCAAGAAAAACTGAGGTTCGTCCACAGGGACATTCTTCTCTGTATGTACAGTTCTCCAGCTTTGAATATTGGATACCAAAGCCTGCCACAGAATCTATTTTCTCGCAGGAACTATCCCTGATATCTCTATCTACCAAACCAACCCCTTTGAGGTTGAGCTTCCCCACCATTCGTCAATTTGTCAAGCACTACATTCAGGTCTGCCGATTGTCCATTTTCAGCAAGTCTTCGTATGACAGCTCGTGCTTGATCACGTGAGAATCCCATGGCTGCCACTTTTTCAACGACATCATCAACATGCCCTCGATTTTGTTGTACAGATGGTCCTGAAGGGATGCTGGCATGAGGTAAAGACTGCTGTATGGGTTGAGCAACAGGTAAGCGAGGATAACCCCCTCCACCTGGTGCAGAAGGTAATGGCTGGGCAACACGGTAGTTAGGATTGTTGTATGCACTTGAGGGTACAAGTGCTTGTGATTCATATACTGGTGAGCCTTGAAGTGGCTGAGCTTGAGGTATATAAGGAGCAGACAGTGTGGGTGCTCCAGAGTTGCTTTGCCCAAATGATGGATCATACATCTGCTGCACTGAAGCTCCAAGCTGCTGGGGTGGGATCTGAAATGATTGAGGCTGAGGTGGGGGTCCTTGCTGAAATGATTGAGGCTGAGGTGGGGGTCCTTGTTGAAATGATTGAGGCTGAGGTGGGGGTACTTGTTGAAATGATTGAGGCTGAGGTGGGGGTACTTGTGTTGTTGGTGGGTAGGATGTTTCAGTTGGGTGGTAAACAGGAGGTGATTGAACTTGATGAGGTCTTTGGGATTGAGATCCTTGTGGTAGGGGATGGATTCCTTGAAGTTGTGGTCCTTGGGCTACGTTGCTAAAGGGAACCGCTTCAGGTTGGTGAGCATATTGCTGCTGTATATGTGGGGGCTGGTTATAAAAAGATTGCATCTGCAATGAATGGGAGGGCTGTTGATGAGGATGTGGAGATGGTGCATATGGCTGCTGAGTTGGTACTTGGGGTGGGGCTGAGATAGTGGAGCTGGCTGGAAATACAAGAGGCTGTATTTGCTGTTCAGGCAGTTGAGTTGGTTGTGTCTGCACAACTGGTGGAGCAGGAAGTGCTGGTAACTGCTGCTGTTGAATGTTGGCAGGGGCCTGGGGAGCTGCAGGGGGCTGCTGAAGGCTGGCAGGTGCCTGGGGAGCTGCAGGGACCTGTTGAAGAGCTACAGGTGTCTGGGTTGCCAGAGGTGGCTGGTGAGGAGCTACATGTGATTGCTGCACAAGAGCCTCTGGTTGCTGTCCATTTGATACATTCAAAAGCTTTGTGGGCACATCTACAGAGGCTGTATCCGATGTAGCACTTGCAGGAGCTTCACTCTTTACCAACTGTAATTTTACAAGTTGTGAATGTGCCTCGGATATTTCTTGCTTGTCACGTAATATTTGCACTCCTCTTTGTACCTGGTGTCAGACACCAATGCAACAATAGTTTTCTCAACTAACATTTGCAGCTCAAGTCATATAATATGGTGAATGGTGATCAAGAGCAGTGAATAAACAAATTCAAAGCATCAACTAACATTTGGATCAAAGTAAGCATTGTAAAATTCAACATCAAAGGCTTCAAAGCATTAAAGTATATATAGCACAATGTATTATCTTTAGACAAAATTTTGAAATGCAATGGACTTCTAGACCTATGGCCATTCATCACCATCTGAGATAACTTCTTTAACTTCCACATAATTTCAAAATACACAGTACACTAAAATTTTCCTACTTGCAGTTCTAGTGCTACAAACAAGAATGTTCAGACGATCTCATATTCTTAAAAAAATTCCTAAACTCTGCGATTGACATCAGCCTAAAGATTGTTTGAGCTTCATTTGATACAAAGCCACTAAAATGCCTGCTGCATATGAGACCTAGAACGTGTGGCCAGCCCTGGCGCTTCCTCGTAAAAATTTTTGCATTGTGTGTTGCCATTCACATAAACCGTGAGATTAAATATGAATATCTAGTGACTAGAAGCTGAGAAGATGACCATAAAAACAAAAAACAACGTAGCAATCTCTAAAATACCAGACAACTGCCTGAAATGTCAAAACCTGAAACTAAAAACTACCAAAGAACCACAAACCTAAATAGGCAGCAACCACTTGACTATCCATGAAAAAAATAAATGGCAACAATTTGCAGCCTGATAGAGATTGAATAACCATAGCCACATCCAATTAGCAGTAACCTACTAAGCAACTCCAAACTCATGCATTTAGGCTGACCTCTTCTCTTTTCACACTCACCTCCTTGATATGATTTTCCAGCATTCGAAGTTTACCATCGGACTCTCCATGATGATTAGCTGCATCGGACTTCAGGACTTGAACAGAATGCTCAAGCCGTTGTGTGGTATTCTCCAACTGTGATAAGCGTCCACTCATGCCTTCCAGGACGCGTAAAAGAACATCGGCATACTTCTTCATTGTGCGCTCAACAGCAGCAACTGTTGCAGACTCAAGTGAATCTTTTATGTGGTCAAGGCGTTGTATGGATGATTCATATGTGATTGGTGGTTCGCGAGATCGATACACCTGGAAAAATCTTATGGATTTGATGAGTTGAAATGCTTAAATTTCACATACTTTCAACGCTTTCAGCAAACAATGAATGCAAGTTCCAAGTTCCTGAAGTCAAGAGCAAAATACATGACACCACAATCAGGTTTCTGAACTTTGACAGAGAAATTGCTAATAATTTCTCATAAAATAACAAGCCTTGTACTTTTTCTTTATGATGCTCCAAATTATGATGTCTAGCATTGCAAGAACAAATAATGCAGACACTTAGGTCAACGTAGCCAAACACTAAATTGACGATTGATTCCTTAGGTGATAATATCAGACAAAGACTAGCATAAGTTGTTCGTAACGCACAATCACATGATATACATAACCAAGCATATGAGATGCCAAACTCTTATTTTGTCCAATGAAACAGCATATCAAGTTTTGAGTCAACTCCCAGACAGCAGACTGATTTCTCGATCAGGATCCTAACATTACAAGATTCGACACCAGTCTTTGAGACCTCAGAGGATCATGACACTTGTATGTGTATCTACTCTGAATGTGAGCGACCTCAACCAATTCAGTACTTACACAGCACACTTTATTCACAGCACATTCATACACTAGAACAGGTTATATTTTTTGCTTCTAGAGACATTCTTACACCCCCACGAGTAGTGGCATACTTGAATGTACTTTTTCCATTTTATGTATCATATTTTTGGTGCAAAATTGATTGGCACAGCATTCTCTCTCTCTCTCTCTCTCTCTCTCTCTCTCTCTCTCTCTCTCCACCATGGCCCCTCCTCGCGCCCCTGCTCGCAGATCTTCACGCTCCCCAGCCACCTCCTCACTCACCTCCCTCGCTCACCACTCACCCCCCCCCCTCGCTGCCCCTTCCCCTAACCCCCTCGCTGCTCCTTCTCATTCCCCCATCGCTGCCCCCTCCCGTTCCCCCCTCGCTGCTCCTTCTCCTTCTCCTTCCCCCCTCGCTGCTCCACCCCCCGCCCTCACTGACCTCCCCGATCTCCTATATGCCACCCCCTCACCAATCCTCCTCGCTGACCCTTCCACTCATCCGCCCTCCTCACCCCCTCTCGTTGCCACCCCAACCCCCCCTCTCGCTGCCCCCTCACTTCACCCGCTCGCTGATCCCTCACCCCCCCTCGCTAATCTCTCACCTCCTCTCATAGTCATTCCAGCCCCCCTCTCGCTGCCACTTCACCTCACTCCCTCCATGACCCATCTCCCTATCCTGCTGCAACCCCCACCCCCCTCTCTGATGGCTGCTCCCCTAATTCGGCTCCTCTTCCATCTTCTAACCCTATTCTTCCCACACCGATCATTGCTCACTCTTCCTCCTTCTCGGCACCACAGTCTACAGCCAATATTCCGTATATGCCTTCTAAATCAATTGAACTTTTTTCATCTTGGCAGATTGATCAATTCAAGGCAGATTTCCAGTTTTTGCGGCATGAAATTTCACAACTGAAAGGAACGGTTACTTCTTTGATCAACGAGAAGAAGCTATTGCAGTCCAAGGTTGCCTCACTCGAACAATCCATCGGAATCAAACAGGCCGCAGCTTCGGAATCCACCACCAACATGCTACGAGAGCTAGAAACCAAGATCGAGAAGCAACACGAAGAGGCCCTTTCCTGGGCATCAGTTTTGAAAAAGGGCACCAAACCCAGCGCTCCCATCTCCTCAGTTATCTCAGCCACCATCTCGAAAGAGAAATCTCGAGACCAAAAAGCCCACAATCGTGGAGTTCTAGATACACAGGATGCATTGGCTGAAGCTAAACGCTTTCTCGACATCACTCTTGGGCACAGGACAGAGGGGTTAGACACCGCATGGAGGACCACTAGAGATGCAACCACACTCATTCTTCATTTCACCTCCCTCGAGAGCCGTCGAGATGCTTTGCGGTGCAGATGTAAGCTACGTGGTACCACTATCTATATGGACGACGACCTCACATATATCCAGGTAGAGGAGAGGCGTAAGGCCTTTCAGGCAGCCCATGAGTCTGGCAGACGAGTCATTTACCGAGATGGACGAGTGCGTTTTCTTGACAGCGCACCTAGCAGCTCCCAGTGCTAGGGATTTGGGGTCCCCGGGTTCGGGAGTGCCCCGGGGCCCCATCCACACCATCTCCGGATTGGAATATGGAATTGTGATGGTTTTACACTCATCTTCCATTGCTGGCGACTTGATCGATTTCATCACTGACAGAGATTTACTGCTCTTTATGGAGACTCATGAGAGTCAGGAGAGAGGATTACCTATTTTTCCAGGATACAGATGGGATTCTGTGTACAGATTTGAGACTAGATCAGCTAGCGGTCGTGGATCCGGAGGTGTTGCATGTTTATACAGAGAGTCACTTCATCCGAGCATCGAGTTCATCAGACACGACGAGCATGCACAGTATATATGGATTCATATTGCTGGGCAGGATATTGGTTTGGATAGGGACCTCTTTGTGGCGGCATGTTATTTTCCTCCAGAGTCTTCGTCCTTTGCTGAGGGCACAGGTTCACCCTACCTTGATTTATCGCCTAATATTGTCAGATTCGCAGAGCGGGGGCATATTCTCCTCCTCACTGGGGATTTTAATGCCCGAACCTCTTCACGGCAATCAGAGTTTTATGACATCACCGACCAGCTATGCGTTCATGCCCTTGACAGCGATGACATGGGAGTTACCAGGATTTCAGAGGACAGCTTGGGACCTACTACCCCTTACGGTGAGCATTTGTTGCAGTTTGGAGAGGCCCATGAGTTAGCCATTTACAATGGCCTAACTTGTTGGCCAAAATTCGGCAGTTATACTTGTCACCCTCACAGTGGTGGACATAGTGTTGTGGATTACCTCATGGGATCACCATCTTCCATACCTCTCATCTCTGATTTTCATGTATCTCCCACCACTCTCTCTGATCACTCCTTTCTCTCCTTCGCTATCGGCCGCCTCCCACCTCCCCAGCCATCCTCACACCCCCTACTTACACGGGCATCCAGGTATACATTCAGTTCTCTCTATACACCAGTCTACCAGGAGTTCCTAACCTCCTTGCTCCATTCCTTCCCTCACGATAGTACAGTCGAGACTCAAGCTGCCTTTCTTAGCACTTCTCTTCATACTGCTGCTTCCCTTGCTTTTCCATCTAAACCCCATAAAAGCATAGGCACCCGCTCCTCATCGATACGACCCACACACCCCCCGTGGTATGATGCTGAATGTCGCTCTCTTCATCAGCTTGTCACCCATGCCCGCACTCACGATCCTCATCTCTTCCACTCCGCCAGGCACTCTTACCGTCGCACACTCCGCCGAAAAAAGCGTATCTATGATGACTCCGAAGGAACGCGTCTTGTTGATCTTCTCTTCAGTTTCTCTTCAGGTGCCTTTTGACGTGAGTTTATCTCTCGTGCTCCACCACCCCTCCTGGATGACCTTCACATATGGACCGAATATGCTACCAAACTATATACCATACCCACTGACGCACCCATCTCTATCTCCCCGTGCCCCTCTGAGTTCATCTTTACATCTGACATGGTACTTAATCTGATCACATTTGGAGCACCATTGGGGTGAAACAGGGGTGCTCTCTTTCACCGGTTCTCTTTGGATTGTATATTGATGAGTTAGAGCGAGTCATCTCACAGTGTGGCGGGGGTGGCTGTAGACTTGGCACCATTTTGATTGCTATTCTCCTTTATGCGGATGATGTAGTACTAGTATCCTCGACCAGAGAGGGTTTGCAGAGGCAGTTGGATTGTTTACAGGGATTTTGTACCAGATGGGGGGGGGGGGTGAACACTGCAAAGACCAAGGTTATGGTCTTCAACACTTCTCGAGCCTTCATGTAGCGCCAAAAGCTCATCCTAGATGGACAGGCCTTAGAAATAGTTTCCTCTTATACCTATTTGGGGATACTCTTTTCTGGTCCTACCTTCAGCATGCGGCAGGCTGCCACCACCCGACTTGGGAAGGGGCATTCCTCTCTTGTTCAGCTTGAGCGGTTCTCTTTCAGGAAGCTCATCCGAGATGCTCGCAGTAAGTGTAGACTCTTTGATACTATTGTCACCCCCACAGCCTTATATGCAGCAAGGACATGGTGTACCGGCCTCCCTTCATCACATTGGGCCAGCATTTCACGATTGCAGACCACCATGTTAGCTCGTATGATTCGGGCGAAGCCCTCGGTTCCACATGAGATCCTTCTTGCAGAGTTTGTCGTTCCACCTATTCAGATATATGCCGCGTTCCAGCTTATCACATACATTCAGAGAATCCAGGCCTGCCCGATGAGGCTATGAGATATACACAGACAACACTTGTTTCCTCACACTTTCTTCATGACCAGGTCGACTATCGTGGTTCTCTCAGACATCCCAGTTCCTCCTTGAGTCATTTGGTATCTCTGTTACAGAGCTCCCCTCCGGTACTCATCAGTATATCAGGCGCATCTTATATCGGGCATATCTCAACCGTACTTGGGGGCAAAAGTTTGGGGTTAAACTCGGCTACTACTGGACTCATTTTATTGAGCTTGACATAGCAGGGTTCCCGGTCTTACCGCATTATTTGGACTTGAGACTATCACATTGCCTCAGAATTACATTGGGACAGCTCCGCGTATCATCACATCAGTTGGCTATTGAGACTGGTAGATTCTAGGGTACTCTGAGAGAGGAGCGGATTTGCCAGTTATGCTCTTTAGAGGAGGTGGAGTCAGAGGAGCACTTTATCTTTAGGTGCCTGGTATATTACGAGATCAGAGGGCGATACCACTGTTTGTTCCGAGACACACCTGTCACCTTACGATCGCTCATAGCTTATGAGGATTCCCGATGCGTGGCACTCATGATACGAGAGATGTTTATACTACGACAGGATTTGTATCAGACAGCCCAGCCGAGTCAGGTTTCTCAGCCTCAGATCACTTCTTTCTTCTCCAGGAGGAGAGGACGATTTGATGACGGTGACGACGATGATGATGATGACCTACTTGCCCACAGAGACCAGAAGACAACGTCCCACACATACCCGTGTTGCAGCACAAGCTACTCGACCTATCACGAGGAGACCTCTTCATCCTCTCAGACGACATCGAAGACCACCAGTGGCCCTTCATGCCGCAGGCCGTATTACATCCTTCTATAGCATCAGCACCAGCAGGACAAGACTAGATGATAGCGTCATACCTCACTCATGACTGTTAGCAGTATACATGCTCCCACTTGTTTCTTATAGCATCACATCTATTTCAGTTTATAGCTTTAGCTCTAGACTTGCTACTTTTGTTACTGTTTTGAAGACGTTTCATACGCTCCTATGGTTACCACATACTTGACATGTACATTTACTAGTCTTATATGCCTTTTGGCATAGAAAAGACATTAATAAAACTTTCTCTCTCTCTCTCTCTCTCTCTCTCTCTCTCTCTCTCTCTCTCTCTCTCTCTCTCTCTCTCATCTTCATGCTTGGACTGACTATGCCACCACTCTATACACATCCCCAATTAATTTTACGAATCGCTGATTTGAGGACAAAGAATCGACGATTCGGCACCAAATTCGAATCGGCCAATAATCGGCAAGTGACCCAAATCATCTGCCAATTTCCAGCCAAGGGCAAGTTTTTCCGATTCATTCGGATTTCTAGCATTCTGTTAGCCACGAAGCGCCAAGAAACCTCATGAGAGAAGAGAGTGTTCTAACTTCTTGGAGAAGGGAGAGAGAGAATGATGCTTGAGCCTTGATAGGGGAGAGAGGATGTGCATTGAATTTGTGAATTTATGGAGTGAAGCTTGAACTTAGAAGTTGTAAGTGAAGTAATGTTAGAAGTTAGGAGTGGAGAGAGGAGTGAAAGGGTGGAAGAAGATGGACATTGAAGAGTTAGTTTATAGTTAAAGCTTTGGAGTTAGTAGTTAGTGTAATATTGTTAGAGGTTTTAGAACTTTGGAGTTAAAATTTAGTTAGAAGTTAGCTTAGTTAGGATAGATTTTGTCGCAATTTGAATTTTGAAACTTGAAAGTTGAAAGTTGAGAGTCTTAGGGCTAGATAGTGCTAAGTAGAGAGGGGTGCAGGATGGATATAGTCTAGAGAGAGCAAGGGATCGTCTATCACTATGGGATAGTAAAAGTAGGAAATTATCTAGGTTAGAACTTAGAACTTAGAAATTAGAATTTAGAACTTAGAAACTTAGGCTTTAGGATATAATCAAGATTCGAGGTCATGGTGAAGGAAAGAGATCCCACTTGGGAGCATGTGACAGTTGCAAGAGGATATGGCAGCTCAGGTACAAAGAGGTGGACTTGCAGGTATTGCAACATCACCTACACAGGCGGTCCTTTGTGGATTCGAGCACACCTCTTAATAGTGCGTGGCTACGACATAGCTGCACACAGGCGCCATGAGACATTGGGTTGGCGAGACCTGGCAATGCAGCAGCTATAGAGGATGCCGACGTACCCCATCCCCGTGTTGCACATGCAGGAGCAGGTAAAATTTGAAATCTGAAATTTGACTGTTCTTAATCGTGATTCATAATGTAATTTGTGCAGGTCAATCCAAATGAGATTGACGTCACAAAGGTTCCAAAACTACCAGTCCTATCTTAGGGGAGCAAGACGTGTATAGATTCCTCTATGAGGATGCTCTCCTACCTGCAAGTTACAAACTTACAACTTTAAACTTACAGATTAGGTATTGACATGTCACGTCGCACAAGACTCAAGTCTAGACGCTATTGACAACATTCTAAGTTGTAATTTGTAAATTATCAATTCTAATTCCTTATGTGTATTGTGTAGGACCTAGCACTTGTGGGGCTTCACGTAGCATCAGGACACAATTGGGAGAGGCTTCGAGCTCTCGTCCTCCTCGACGGTCTCATGTAGCAGTTGCAAACGAGGAACCTAGTGCTAACAATTCAGAGGAGACTTCAAAGAGTCCAAGTGGTTACACAAAGGAGGGTGATAAAGATATTTTAGAGAGAGAGTGTAAGGGTGTTGTTAACCCACTCTACTCTCCCTATGTCACACCTAGACCCTACTCTTTGCCTATTCATACATACAATACATACGCACACACATACAAGCCTATTTTTTGACTACTCATAAACATACACAAGCACACATACACATACACTCGTACACATACTCATACACATACACACATACACACCATTAGGAGAACCCACAGATAGATCCACATTGTCCAAGATTCTCCTCTCAATCATTTGTTCAGTATTTATTGCATGCACCTGCTACTCGTATGCAATCTACATTGCTGATTACATATAATGATTGCACCACAACCACTTGTATTTCATCTATTTCCTGTTCCACCCCACCTATCTCTATTTTACGACCGCCCGAACTAAAAATTTATTGTGAGGATAGTTGGGAATCTCTTCTACCTTAACAAAAACACATTAGCTACAGTTGGATCCTAAGCCTTCCTAATACAACTTCCAATTTCATATAATACCATCTATATATATATATATATATATATATATATATAGATAGATAGATAGATAGAGAGAGAGAGAGAGAGAGAGGAAAAAAAAAAAGTTCCGACCCAGTACGTTCCAGAACAAACGGTACGGTATGTACAATACGTTCCGACCCAAACGGGTCGAAATGGGTTTCTAAGATATACATATATACACATACACATACAAATACACACATACACATACACATACAAATACACACATACACATACACACACACATACACATACACACACACATACACATACACATACATATATACGTAAACACATACATACACATACACATACATATATACGTAAACATATACGTAAACACATACATACACATACACATACATATATACGTAAACATATACATACACATACACACACACACACACATACACACCATCGGCTGCCCGCCATCGGCTGCCCGCCATCGGCTGGCACACTATGCTAGTGTGTGTGTATATATATATATATATATATATATATCAGACGCGAGGGTCTGGGCCGGACACGGCCTTTTGGTGTCTGCATCCGGCGTCCAGACCCGGACACGTCCGACCCCCTGATGCGGGGTCGGACGCGTCCACTATTTTTTTTGTGCCAATTGACTCGCTTTTCAGATTCTTCTCACGCAACTTCATCTCTTACTACCTTAAACTTATTTGAACTCTGCACTAGCAGTGTCGTTATGCTGCATCATTTTGGTGAATGAGACTGTACCATCTTATTTAATTCTATCAGTGCTTGTTATTCTTATTTTGATTACTACCGGCTTTTCTATCAAAATTTGACATCTACAAATCACAATCACTTTCACCACCGTAGGAAGCAACACACTGATGCAATTGCTATTTAGTTCATGCGTGCTTATTTGAAATGGAGCCATCTAGCACAAGTTCGTTTTCTTGAGTTTCTTGAGGGCAAGCAGGCAGGCGGCTCTCTTGAGGGAGGGCGGGCAGGCAGGCAGGCAGGCAGTTTTGCTTGCAAGATTTGCAAGGTTGTCTGCTCATGCTGAACGCCAAGCGAGTATGATTCCATCAAAGAACGTGCAATAGCAATTCCATGATAGCTGGCTGCAGTCTGTAGATATGGAAAGTATAGAAGGTGATAATTTGATGCACCCTCAAACATGCTAATTTTGTATAATTTCAGCAGACATTCGATTTTCTTTCTCTCCCTTATATCATATATCAATTGTAGAAGGATCAGTCACTTTTTGGTCTGCTAAGAATAAAGCATAAGGAAGAGAGATATTGAGTGGGCTGTCGCTGTACGTGAAGAAGGGATAAACATTTGCCTTGAAGACGAAGTTGGTCTGGCTAAGAAAATCAAGTATAGGCTTCATGATAGTCAGTGAAAGATCTGGTCTGAAGCTGCAGGCAGATGGAGGAAACGACAGACTCAAAACACCATAAGAGTGAGCTGTGGACACTTTCACCTGCCATCCAGGATCATGGTGACCAGCGCTGTGGATGTTCACCATCGCAGGAAGCAGGTTGGAGACAAGCTGCAAATTTGAAGGTGAGAACTTCGTTGCCTACGTTAATGCAGGTTATCTGGGTGGCAAGCAAGAACGCTACCACGTTTTGAGTAACCCATGCTTGAGCAGCACTGGCATCTGCAACCATGTTGGCATCTTCTCAAGGTATTCATTCCCCATGCCCACCACAACTTGGAGGTTTGTGTTAGCTAAAGCGTTGACGACGGCTGGATTGGCATCGAAGGTTTTGATTTTCTTTGATCAAAGTTTTGTGCATAAGGCTTGCCTGTAATAAAACCTGCTAAACATTCATAAATCAAATCAATCAAGATGAATGGTGACATTGACTGAGCATTCACATTTGGATGTGGAACTCTACAAGTTGATTCGTATGACTACACCTTATCATTATATTTGCCACTACAACTACAATAGCCTGCTCTTTGATACGCTTCAGCACTGTTTCCTTCAATCATAGAAAGAGATAGTTATCTCAAAAAATGGATCCACTTTGGGATACTTTCATTCTTCCTCTTTACTGACTGACTATGCAATGCCGAACCATAAATGCAAATTGCCTCTGGTGTGAGGAAAGAGCATATTTTGACACATTGATTCTGGACCCAAAATAGGTGTCACTATATTATTATATTTTCTTCCAACTTGAATATCTTCTTTATATGAATTCTGATTTTGATGCTACTGACGATAGTGAAAGTATTCTATTTTTTTAATTCTACTCATCTAATTAATGTGTTGTAAAATCTACCACCCCCCCCCCTTTTCTCATTTAATTAGATCAAATAGGTTAGCGGTTTGCGACATCTTCAAATATCAAGATTTAAGTTCGAAATTCACTCACTAATACTTAAATCTGATAAGTTGCTTGATAAGTTTCAATTTGTTTGTTCTTTTAATTAGCTTTGGACACTATATGAATAAACTAAATGCAGTGAAAATGTTCACATCAATTTTTTTTTTATGGCTTCGTACACCCCCCTCTTGAACTTAAAACCTAATGTAACACCCCCTACAATCTAACCTACCACTCTCAGATTGGTAATTGCCATGTTTTTGTGGGCTACCAACCCCCTATAGTGCTTTTGGCGCTTTACGTCTTTGCACTCTTAATAGAGTCTCGATGTGATTGGGATGGCGGCTATGCTTGATGATGTTGGACTGTCTGCAATGACGTATTTTCTATTCAAGATTGTGATGCCTTACAAATATGCAGGTACGTAATGTCTTGAAGGGGTATGCATGATGTTTGTCGTGGGTGAGGTGGGGTCGCTTGGGTTTTGCTTGATGTTTTTCGCGCGGAAGTATTTCGCGCGGAAGTATCTAAGGCAGATGTTTGAAAGTTTGAGACTAATATATATCACCATATGACACCTACTCCATAGTGTTGGTTAAGGTAAGTAGGGTTTTGTAGGAAGCGTAAGGGCAGATACATGAAAGCACGAGGCTGACATATATTATGCTACGGGAACCTATTCCATACTATTTCTAGGGTTTTCGTACAAAACAAACCATGCGTTGCATGATGAGGTTGATGGTCATGGACTAAACCTATGACTCTATCCCCTCCAAAACTCAAAAACCTAATGTAACCTTCTTTTCCCACACGTAATCTAAAATCTATCGTAAAATTAATTTTTCTGTATCCACATTTTGGAATTTTGTAGGTGTAGAAAGTGGATTCTTGGTATGTAATCTTCTTGGTATGTAATCTTCTTGGTACATAATCTAATCTAATTGAACGGTGTGGCAATTATTGAAAGTGTTGGAAGAGGTGATGGGAAAAAGAAAATGTTGACTGAAGCGAGGCACGAGCAGTCAAAGCTCCACGTCACTCATGTCACAGCTCCGTGATTCAAGGTTTTTGGTGTTGCTTTAGAGGGTATGTCACACTCTTCTGCTTTGGAAAGAAAGATATGTTAACAAATTTCAGAGAGAGAAAGAGAGAGAGAGGAAGGCGCGATGGCATGTGAGGAACTGGGCAAGGAAACGTGTACTAGGATGGATGGATCTGCGAATAAGCATCTATAGGATTGGAGTGTCTATATGTTGGATTGCGAGCTGCTTCTAAGGTTTAATTCATCTTTGCTTTAGCTTGATTGTTGTATAGGCTTCTGTTAAGAAGTGAAGCAACTACTGGCTAAGAATTGGAGGGTCGTTTGAAAGAAAGACGCAGTGATGGTGGCAGTGATGGCTCATGGAGTAGTTAGCTCAATAGCCGTAGCATCGGCTATGGATACGTCACAATCTCCTGCTTCTAAGCTTGCAGCAGGAGGTTTGTGCTTGGGAGGAGGTTTGTGCTGCAGGGGTATCTTTAATGCTCTCTCTCTCTCTCCATTCAGCCGCATGAGAAAACAATCCACAATCAATCTCTTGCCATCATCAAAAGCATCGCCCACCACCCAAAATGCCCACTTGTCGAAAATGCAAACCATCCGCAATCGACGTCCGACCAAAACGCAAACCATCTAAAATGAACATCCAGCCGCACGTCACACACACACACACACCCGCCATCAGCGGGCACTCTTTACTAGTATATATATATATATATATATATGTCTGTGTGTGTGTGTGTTGATACATTTAAAAGAAAAATACAACTACTACACAACAATTCCAATCTCTTGGCAAAATATGGATGCAAGTGGCATGATAGCCTAATTCTAGGATAGGCTATCTATCATGCGCCCCAACCAGAACCTAAAATGGGGATTTTTTACCTAATTAGAAGGTCACAAAGTCCCAAGACCATACAAAAAATAGTTTAGAAAGTGGACATTTGTAACAGCTTTCAAACATTCACGTTCCAAACAAATTTGGTGGCTACTATGTTGGTAACTGGGCAATATACCCTTTTTTCCCAAAACAAAACAAATGTCAATAGAGCTTATTTTGGAAACTGAAAATTATTTTGGTGTCTATTGGATAAATGCCATGTCACCAATGTCGACAGAAAGCCATGTCAAGGTCCAAAGTCAACAACAAATCACATTCATGAAAATGCCCAAGTAACAATGTATGAACGCCTATTGACAAATTATTAGGCACTAGTTTCAAGGTGCTAGAGAAATTGAGCTAGCTCAAGGTGCTAGTTCTTCGATAGTATGGTCAAAAGTAAACCTCAAGTTGTTGTAAACAGTGACATGTGGCTTGTAGCTAATCATGGTAGGTTATCTAGAGCTCAAAACTATAAATCAAGGCACACATCACCACGTGTTGAACTTGGAGCACCATGTGATAAGGCTCTATGATGTGAATCCTCCACTCCAGCGTCCACACCTATGAATCCTCCACACCTATTGTTACGACTCAGTCTAGTTCTGACATGAACTCGGCATGACCGGTCACTCAGAGGGCCTGAGGCCAAGTTGGCAAGGGTCAGTGACCAGGAAGGGCATCGCTTCCAAGTGGGAACCGATGTATCACGAAATCCCGTTATCCGGTGAGACTGTCAGAGATGCAGTCGCGTAACCGTCGGGGCCCTAGCTGTTAGTGCTAGCTGGCAAGCAGTCGAGGTGACCAGTTGGTGTCATTGGTAATGACGGGGCATGGGGGTGGTATCTCGTGAGTCACTCACTATTCATAGGTCGCATGCAGTGTGTACACCAAGTGGCCTGATCAACCACTGGGGGGGTACCTCGTGTATGTTGACAGGAATACAGGTAGTGGACTCAAGAGGTGAGGTACCTATGGTTGGGAGGATCATTCCACACACCGGCCTTCAGGAGTTGAGCAGCTTAGAGAGTTTTGGTTGTTCACAATTGGTATCAGAGCCTTTTCTAGCTCGTTCTAGAGAGAGAACAGCCCGTTCTAGAGAGAGAAAGTGAGAAAAAACTTGGTTTTTTCACCATAACTTGGTCTATAGTGCTCAGATTTGATGGAGATTTGTCTCAGATCATTTCTAGTGGGCAGTCGTTGTAGATCAGCAGGGATTCACGCTACAAATCTCAGATTTCGGAAAGTTTCGAAGTTTTTGGAGGGCCAGTGCATTTTTTTGAAGGTTTTTCGCTCATAACTCTCTCAGATCCTGATCAAATTTTGGGAGCATGTTTCTAGCATCCATAGCGATCCTATAGAGCCATCATACACCGGTTTTGGAGCAAATTTGCCTCTGTTAACCAAAAAGTTGGTTTCCAAGCAAAAAACAGGTCAGAATTTTGGATTGGGCATAACTGTTGAAGAGTAATGCCTATTTTACCCCTTTGACTAAGCCTAGTTGTAAGTTGTACATAGCTGATGGGGCATGTTTTAATTAAATGCATGAGACCCCCCTTAATGTAAGTTGAGTAAATTAGTGCAAGTGGCCCACTAGGCCAAGTAGCTCACTCCTATGGTTGACACCTAGACTTTCCATGCATGTAAAGGAGGTGCTTGCCTCACAAGGGATTTGGAGGACCCACGCCCTCCTCTCTCTCTCTAGCAATTCATTTCTTCTTCTAACTTTTGAGTTGGTGAGGTGCTTATGCAATTCTCCTTGTATGTGATGTTTTCCATATCTATGTTTCTCAAGCTTTCATAGTTGATCTGGTATTGACGTTAAGATACTCCATAGCTGGGTCTTGCAAATCATCATGGTATCAGAGCAGGTTGTCTAGCCTGTGAGTCTGTGAGTGAGAGAAACTTCAGTGCTTAGATTCTTGAGAAGATTCTCATCTTCTACAAGCACCTCAATCTTGAAAGACGGAGCTTTTGATCTACAGGTGTCAGATCAGGTTGAGTCTTGCACTGTTGGAGAGCTATTGGCAAGGGGAGTAAGATGATCCAAAAACTTTCTAAATCTGGCTAAGTTTTGGGTAGTCTTTCAGGAGGAGCTTACACAAAAGTAGGGCGCACTTTCTAAAGGGGCTTCTAGTTTCTATTCCAGTGGGGCCTAGTGCTTGTGCTAGTGAGGCCATACCAAGTGGCAAAGACAAAAGCAGGAGCTGAAGGGTTGCCTTGAAGTGGCTACATATCCTAGTTTTGGGGTCAAACCCTTGTTGCTGGAAGTTGTTTCTTTTCTGATCTTTTTCAGGTTGAGCTTCTGTTTGCGCACAGATTATAGCATGGCTAGTCTTGGGGAGAGTTTGCTGGGTGAATCCAGCAAACTAGATGGCACAAACTACAGAGTGTGGAAGTTCAAAATGGCTAATATCTTGATGGACAAGAATTGCTGGGAGGTGATGGCAGGTACAGAGCCTGTACCAACATCTGATCCTGAATTGAAGGACTACATGAACAGGAGACAGAAAGCTCATAGGATAATCAATCTTTCTGTCAAGGACAATATTATTCCTCACATTTGCAATGCAAGGGATGCAGCGGACGCTTGGGATATCACAAAGGTCAAGGACCTAATGGATCAGCTTGCTTCAGTTGGAGAGAAAGTAAGTGACAAGAGTATCGTCCCCATAGTCTTGAACAACTTGTCATTCAACTATGAAGACTATGTGATGTCCCTTTCTGCTAGGGAGAAACTCCCAACCTTTGGGGAGTTATGCGGTCTCCTTTTACAGGAGGAGATGAGAAGGAAGAATCTTTCTGAAAGGGAAGATAATCCAGAGCTTGCATTTGCTTCTAAGAAGAAGCAAAACTTTCAAAAGAAAGGCAAAGGCAAAAAGAAGAACTCAAAGCGAAGCTTGGAGCAGCAGGTGTCCAAGTTACAGGTTGGAGAGGAGTCAAACACCAATTCCTCATCTACACCCAAGAGGAAGGGCAACTGCAACTATTGTGGCAAGTATGGGCATTTGGCTTTTGAATGCAAGAAGAAGCAAAGTGATTAGAAGAAGGGAAAGAACCAGCAGGGTCACTTTGTTGACAAAGTTGCAGAGGAGGAGCAATCTGGTGGGCTTGAACTATTCACCACAGTCCTATCATCTGAATCCACATTTGGTGGATGGTACATTGATTCTGGAGCCTCAAAGCACATGACACCTCATAGAGATTGGTTCAACACCTATGAGGAGACAGAAGATGGTCAGCATGTTTGCCTTGGAGATGATTCTACACGTATGGTGAGGGGCAAAGGCACAGTTGCAGTACAGCTGTCATCAAGTGAGGTGAAGGAAATTACCATTCCTAGCCAAGAGGCCTTGTCAGCAAGCGATACTAATCGGGACAAGCTTTGGCACGAGAGATATGGTCATTTGAGCTATAAAAGTTTGCAAGTTTTGAACAAGCACAACATGGTAGTAGATCTTCCTAGCATTAAGTCTTCTTCAGATACATGTGAGGCTTGTGCACTAGGGAAGCAACAGAGGAAAAAGTTTCCAAAGGAGAAAGCTACCAGGGCCAAGGGCACTCTTGAGCTTGTGCATTCAGATTTATGCGGTCCCATGCAGGTCAAATCAGCAGGGGGGGGCATACTATCTCATGACCTTCGTAGATGATTTCTCACGGAAGGTATGGGTCTATTTTCTGAAGCTGAAATCTGAAGCGTTCAAATACTTCAAACAGTGGAAAGCTATGGTGGAAAACCACACAGGGAAGAGGTTAAAGACTCTCAGGTCAGATAAGGGTGGCAAGTATATTTCTGATGAGTTCAAAGAACTTTGCAAAGCATGTGGGATAAAGAGACAGTTTACTGCTCCACATACACCGCAGCAGAACGGCGTGGCTGAGCGGAAAAACAGGTCTATAGTTGAGTGTGCGAGGAGCATGCTCAAGGCAAAGGGGTTGCCAAATTCTTTTTGGGCGGAAGCGGTAGCAACTGCTGTTTTTCTATTGAATAGAAGTCCAACAAAAGCAGTTGAAGGAATCACGCCAGAGAAGCATATAGTGGCAACAAGCCCAAAGTGGGCAGCCTACAAGTATTTGGGTGTACAGCATATGCACATATACCAAAGGACTTGCGGAAGAAACTTGATGCAAAATCCGTAAAGTGTGTCTTTCTTGGGTATAGTGAAGGTGAGAAAGCTTATATGCTATATGATCTCGAAAACAGGAGGAAGATCCTAAGTCGAGATGTCATCTTTGATGAAGAGCATGCACCCAAGATACAGGAGCAGGAGAAGGAAGGAATTACTGAGTTCATACCCTTGATTGATTCCACGGATGAGGATCCTAGCCAAGAGTCCCGTAAGCCTCAAGTGCAGGAGCAACAACAGGAAATCGAACCTACTAGTTCGAGACCTCTTTTTGGCCAAGTACCAGAAGCAGAAGTTGGGGACAAACGGAAGACTAAAACAGTACCATGGGATACGTGGTCACCATCCACATCACCTACTGCTAGGAAGAAGCTACCTAGGTGGTATTGGGAAACAATCAAAGAAGGTCAAATGATTGAAGAAGGAGAGAGCAGTGAACAGGGTGTCAGAAGATCTCTTAGGTCTCATGAGAGACAAGAGACTAACTTTGCTCTTATGTCCACTATTCTGAATGCAGATGAGCCACAATTCTTTCACGAAGCCGTGAGAGAAAAGGTATGGCAACATGCCATGCAGGAGGAGTACGACTCCATTGTCAAGAATGACACATGGGAGCTCACTACATTGCCAGAAGGGAAGCAACCAATAGGTTGCAAGTGGGTCTATAAGACCAAGTTTCATGCCAATGGAACAGTGGACAAGTACAAGGCAAGGTTGGTGGCGAAAGGCTATGCTCAGCAAGAGGGGCTAGACTATGATGAGACATTCGCACCTGTTGCTAAAATGACATCTATCAGGACCGTTTTGGCTATAGCCTCATATTTTGATTGGGATGTCCATCAAATGGATGTCAAGAGTGCCTTTCTTAATGGGCACCTACAGGAGGAGGTTTACATGGAACAACCGCAGGGATTTGAAATAACAGGCAAGGAGAATCTGGTTTGCAGGCTTAGGAAAGCCTTGTATGGGCTCAAACAGGCGCCAAGGGCTTGGTATAGCCGAATTGACGAGTACTTTGCAAGGCAAGGGTTTGAGAAGAGTAAGTCTGATTGCAATCTTTATGTCTTCGGGGAAGGAGAAGACTTTGTGGTTGTTGTGCTCTATGTGGATGATCTACTCATCACGGGAAGCAATAAGAAGCTTATTGCTTGTGTTAAAAAGAATCTTTCTAGTGAATTTGAGATGAAAAATTTGGGTTTGCTACACTATTGCCTAGGAGTTGAAGTTTGGAAAGGGAAGCGATGTCTTTTTATCTCACAGGCAAAGTATGCACAGAAATTATTGAAGAGGTTTAACATGCAAGAAAGCAAACCAATCAGCACACCCATGGATGCAAGCAACAAGCCATCAAAAGATGATGGTCCAGCATTTGCAGATGAGACGCTCTATCGTCAGTTAGTGGGCAGCCTGATTTACCTTACTACCACCAGGCCAGATATTGCTTATGCAGTTGGGATCGCAAGTCAATTCATGAGTAAGCCTAACGAAGCACATTGGAAGGCAGCCAAGCGGATCCTACGATATGTGAGAGGGAAAATGACTTATGGGATTGGATACACAGATGACGGGGACCTTCAGCTGGAGGGTTATTCAGATTCTAATTGGGCAGGTGATAGAGACGATCGGAGACCGACAACAGGCTATTGTTTCAGCCTAGGTTCAGGGGCTATATCATGGTGCAGCAAGAAGCAGCCTACTATTGCTCTATCATCTACCGAAGCTGAGTACAGGGCGACTACGAGGTCCGCCTGTGAAGCCATTTGGTTACGCCATCTACTTGAGCACATGCAGATTGCTCAAGTAAGACCTACATTGTTACATTGTGATAACCAAAGTTGCATTCAGCTTGCAAGGAATCCAGTCTATCATGCACGGACGAAGCACAGAGAGGTGGACCAGCATTTCATACAAGAGAAAGTGCAAAGTGGGGAGATCGAGCTAGTTTATTGTGACAACAACGACCAAATAGCTGATATTTTTAATAAACCACTTAGTAAAGATAAGTTTGAAAAGTTCTTTGTTGGGTGTCAGTTTGAATAAAATTGCCGTTAAGGGGGGGTGTTGAAGAGTAATGCCTATTTTACCCCTTTGGCTAAGCACTAGTTAAGTTGTAAGTTGTACATAACTGATGGGGCATGTTTTAATTAAATGCATGAGACCCCCCTTAATGTAAGTTGAGTAAATTAGTGCAAGTGGCCCACTAGGCCAAGTAGCTCACTGTTATGGTTGACACCTAGACTTTCCATGCATGTAAAGGAGGTGCTTGCCTCACAGGGGATTTGGAGGACCCACGCCCTCCTCTCTCTCTCTAGCGATTCATTTCTTCTTCTGACTTTTGAGTTGGTGAGGTGCTTATGCAATTCTCCTTGTATGTGATGTTTTACATAGCTATGTTTCTCAAGCTTTCATAGTTGATTTGGTATTGAAGTTAAGATACTCCATAGCTGGGTCTTGCAAATCATCAATAACTTCTCCGACTTTCCTCCGGTTTCTGTTGTTAAGGGTGCAGATTGGGCCTAGTAGGAGGGCGACCTGCTGCCAATTGACGGTTTGTGAAAAACTTTTGCCGTTTGGAAGAAAAACAGCCCGCTTTTTTTCCTGATTTTTCGACTTTTCAAGCCGATTTGGTGCCCAAAAAAGTTTTTACCGACTTTTGTACCAACGTAGGATGCTAGGGAAGTGCTACCTGTCCTTGGCTTTGTGTTTTTACCCAGAGTTTTGTTACCTTCCAGTTGCTTTTCCTCTTTCAGTTCTAAATTGTGAATAAGTTGAAAATTTCCACATTTCACATTTCCTGAGTAATTCCTATAGCATGGCTGAAGACAAAGTTGAAGCCATGGAAACTCCTCCGCCTAGTCCTGGCAGCCGATTACCCAGTGCGCCTGTCACTGATCCTCCTCCCATACAAGAACGTATGGATGTGTTGGAGCGGTATATGACAAAGATGCGTACGATGATATCATCGCTTGCCGGGGGCTTTCCCTCATCTTCTTCTCACCCTCCGCCTTTGTATCCTTCCCAGCTGCCCACTCATTATCCTTCTTCTGATACACAAATGATCATTGATTTTTCTCCTGATAAAGATAAATGCCCACAAAATATGCTGGTACAACTTCCCAAAGGACTACTGATGTTGTAGATCACCATTTTACTGACTTTGCTGACAGGTGGTGGCGCAAGTTGCTGAAATCACAGCAAGCCCCATTCACCTGGGTTGACTTCAAGCGCTGTTTTCGGGCGCAGTTCATTCCTCCACATGAGCATGTGCATGCGACGGATGCTTGGTTCCTGCATCGTTAGAGGCAGCACATGGTGCAGGAATATGCTGATCAGTATAGAGAAATGTTGATTAAGATACCAGAGGAGATTCCCGAGTGGTTGGTAGTCCACAAGTTCATATTTGGTCTTCGTGCAGAGTTGAGGCCTTCAGTTCTTGATGAAGGATGCAAAACCTTGGAAGAAGCAGTTGCTACGGCCCTCAACTTTGAAAGAAATGTTCGCAACAAGGCTGAATTTGGAGTGGCAAGTGTGCCCCTGAAGATGGGTTCGCGGAAGTCCGGCCAAGTTGGTCAGAGGGATTTCTCGTAGAAGTATCCTATCCAGATGCAGCAGACGTTGAAGCGAAAATCGGCATCTCCTATGGCTCATCGTGCTTACGACAAGTCACCACTTACTCCTGAGCAAAAGGATAAGGCCAAGAAGGAAGGCTTGTGCTTCTTCTGCCTTGGCAAACATTTGTTCAAAGATTGTCCTCGACGCACGGGCAAGAAGCTCCATGTTTTACAACAGAGTCAAGAGGAGGGCAAGGATGAATCTATCCGGGATGATCTGTTGGTCAGTGATGATGATGACGCTAGACGTGTCATGACTATTTCGGTGTGGAAGCTTGTTCCAGAGGCACCAATTTGTTTTCTTTCCACCAAGGCGCGAGAGGCCTATCAGTTTCCAAATAGCGAACTGATACGGATGGGAGGGAAGCTGGAAGGTCATGATGTGCTTGCCCTATTTGAAACTCTTCCCATAATATTATCAACTCTCGTGTGGTGAAGAAGTTGCACTTGGCTATTGTTCCTTCGGATTACCGGTATATAGAGATGCCAGATGGTAAGGGAACAGAGGTTTGGGATAGGAGAGTCTCTCAGGCATTGTTGTCCATTCAGAACTATGTTGAGAAGTTAGACTTTGAGATCACCAAATTAGCTAAGTTTGATATTGTGCTTGGTAAGCGGTGGCATGCGAGTAAGCAGCCCGCTATAGACTTTAAGACTCATGTATCTAAGTTCGGGCATGAGGGTTTGTCTCACGTTCTGAAGGGGGAGTGACCTACTGTTGAAGGTCCTCTTGTTACCTTGATGCAAATAAAGAAAATGGAGTTGCAGTATGTGTGGCTGTGTTATCTTGCAAATGTGAATGTTGATTCCAGTTTTAGTTGTTTGCAAATAAACCCACTCGCAACTTCATCTAATTTAATAACTTCGGTTGATGCTAATTTGATACAGCAGCAACGATGTGATCCAGCTAGTCAGCTAGAGCGATCCATCCGAGCTGAGTTTAAACATTTATTAATTGACCACATGCCAGAGGGATTGCCGCCTAGACGGAATGTGGAGCATCGTATTGAGCTCATTCCAGGGGCAAGTCCGGTATGTAGACCTCCTTATAGGATTAAAAGAAGAGGAGGAAGTCCGAAAGATGTTGGAGGAATATGTCAAGCTGGGGTATATCTGTCCTAGTTTCTCACCTTTCGCCTCCCCTATTTTATTGGTTAAGAAAAAAAATGGTACTTTTCGGATGTGCGTAGACTACAGGGGATTGAATAAAATCATTGCAAAGCATAGATATCTGATGCCAAGGATTGATGATCTACTAGATGCATTGCAAGGGGCAGTCATTTTCAGTAAGATAGATCTCAAGAGTGGCTACCATCAAATTTTGATTGGTTCGGAAGATGTTCCGAAGATGGCCTTCCGAACACGCTTTGGACATTATGAGTTCTTGGTTATGCCATTTGGGTTAACCAATGCACCAGCCACATTCATGATGCTCATGAATGATGTCCTACGTGATTTTATGGGTAAGTTTGTAGTCAATTTTATTGACGACATTCTAGTTTATAGTAAGTCGGTGGACGAACATGAGGTTCATCTCCGTACTGTGTTTGGCAGGTTACAAGAAGTGGTTTTGTATGCCAATGCTCATAAAACAGAGTTATGTAAGACTCGTGTCGAGTATTTGGGTCACGTAGTGATGGCAGAGGGTATTTCAGTTGACACTACTAAGTTCTACCGACGGTTCGTTAGGAACTACTCCTGGTTAGCTGCTCCTTTGACAGACCAGTTACGGGGGTTTAACATTGTGGTTGTTTAGGATGCTGAAGCACACCATAGTTTTGACCACTTGAAGGAGGCTGTGGCCACAGTTCCAATGCTCAAGATTGTTGATCCCAACAAGCCCTTTGACCTAGAGACGGATGCAGGTGGCATTGTCGTAGGTGCAGTGTTAAGTCAAGAGGGTAGACCTGTTGCCTTTGAAAGTAGGAAATTGACACCAGTCTTGCACACACCCTAGTATGCATGCCAATTTTCTACAACTTCATAAATTCTTTAAAAAAGAAATCGTTTCATAAGCTTATAAAAGATTTGTATCCACTAATCCCAACATGTCAAGCGAATCAACATTATGTAAGATAAAAAGTGAAAAACAAAAAAGTGGGTGTTTTTGTACCCTTCATTATATGCAAAATTAACGATTATTAGATAAAGACAACATCACAAATAGCTCCTTGTATGCACAAAAATGTAGGATAGAAAAGTAGGCGTTCCCATGACCTTGATGCTACACAAAACTATCAAACATTAGATAAAGAGAAAACTACACAATTGAGCAGAAATTGATAGCTCTTTGTATGCACATTGCATATCAAAGGATGAACACCACCCTGATATCACGAGAAATTTCAGCCATTCTCCCAGCCACACGACTTGCTTGAACTTTTCCCCCGAAAGTCATTCATCAGGCCCCATATTTATGGTACAAGAAGACAAGGAAACTAATACTAACACTAGTAGCATCATCTTATCATTGTCACCCAAATTCAACCAAATTTCAGCTACACGAAGGTAAGAATTCTCTCTCTATTCACAAGCAAACAACAAAAAATTTCTCAATCGTTGAGTGCACATTTCCAAGTCCAAGTTGAAGCCAAGTCCAAATCTTGATTCTTATTATCAGGATTCAGCTTCACAGGCCATATTAAAGATTCAATTTTTTGGGGACCGGGGTCCTGAGGGCTAAAAAGTGCTGCCTAAAAATACTAGCCTAAAATGGACTATCAAAAATCCTTGAAGCCTTCTCTCCCATTCATTTGTTGTGACATCATAAAATGGTTGATTTTTTATATGAGCTTTTAGATTGGTCAACATTGTTGCAGTTACATGCGCACTGAGGCACTTCTTCTAACATTTCAATAAGTTATACCCCTAGACTCTAGAGAAGTGTCTAAAAAAAAGGGTTAGAAAATGTCTCAATTTGCACTTGAAACCTTTCAAAGGTGTTTGAAAAGTTAAAGTTTCAGACATTTGACACGTTTGGAATGAAAAGCTACCTAGAGAGAAAAGGTTAAAAATGTTCAAAGAAAAGGAATACTCAGAAAAAACATTCTGCTAATTAAAATTGAATGAATTCACGCCTGACTATGTTTCTTCATGGTGCACTCAAGAACCTTCATCACACAATGATAGATATCAGCAAGTTTTCTCAGCAGCAGGTCTGATTCATTCCCATGCATCAAAAAGTGATTGGCTAGCCTCATGATGAGACTTGAGTAGATTAGATTCTTCAGCTGATGGTAAAAATATGCATAAAAGGACTTAGAAGCAGAGACTTGAGTAGATTAGAACCTCCAGCTGATGGTAGAAATATGCAGAAAACGACTTAGAAGGAGATCCTAGCTGCAGCTTTTACGTACAAACATACAGAGCCAGAATGCAACTCTGCAGCTCAACATTTCTCATAGCATAACGAACTGTGCATAATCCTTCGGACATTCCAGAGGACATAATATGCAATAATTGCCCTTTCCTCCATAGTTATGCCTTTGGATGCCCGGTCAAATATTTAATACACAGCTGTACGTACGCACTGGTGTGCATGTCCTATATGCTCTCTCGCTCTCTCTCTCTCTCTATATATATATATATGTGTGTGTGTGTGTGTGTGTGTGTGTGTGTGTGTGTGAACAATATGAGAAAACTAGACAAAGCTCCCTAATCACACGGCAGAATTACGCATCTTCAAGAATCAATCCAAATTAGAACCCCTGGCCTGCAGCAGCAGGGACATTCACACGACTCCAAACTTCCAAGGCTGGGTTGCTGAGATCTAAAAGATTAATGAGCAATCTATCAAGTGTTTTTTAAAGCAGCAAAGAGTTGAGATACCGGCAGCACATGGGCTTCTGAGAGCAAAGGACATTATGCTGTATGGGCATTCGAGCATAATCCAAGCATAACTTATAAACAAAAAGTTGAAAAGATTGCCTGCCGTCTTTATGCAGCCTTAAGTAATGCCCCAAGGGACTATCCGGGGTTTCAGACCTGCTGTGGTCCACAAAGCCAGTAAAGTCCCGGTAGCAGGACTATTGTCAGCACCGAAAACACAAAGCTCACACAATATGAACAATTGACATTGGTGAGGAATAGCCGGCGTCCATATAAATGGTGTCCTCAGATAATCAAAACTACAGAATATGCTTGTAAAAAAGCACCCGTGCAAAACATGGAGGAAGATAATGGTTTAGGCAAGAAAGTGGCAGATTGACAATCCTAAATCGAGAATTTTCATGCAAGGTAAAAGGCAATATGTGCCTGCACTACATTATAAAATAAATCCAAAAAATATAGAAGATGCCCTAGCTTGTGCGCGAGCTTCCTGCTTACTGATTTGAATGTAATGTAATGTCATACAAAAATGGAAAATGGACAAAAACATCCTTCCGAATTGATAAACGAAGGAATGATGATAAGGAGGCATACGGGTGGATCAGCCGGTGCATAAGATGGCCGAGGTGGGGAAGACTGACGACCTTTACTTCCATTGAGCGACGACTCATCATGACGAGTTGTAGAGGTTGAGCTCGTTGCCTTTGAAGAAGAACTACCACCGATTCCGTTGCTTCGGATAGGATGAAAATCATAACTCGGCAGCACTTCGTCCTGGCCAAAACTGAAATCTGACAAAGAATTATCTTCCTTTCTGGGGTTCGAGTGAATGACTGATGGCGGAGGTACCGTGGATTGTAGCAAATCGAAGAAAGGATCGTCATGGACGCCCATGCTCGTTCCCTGACCATCCATTGCAACCCTTAAATATCCTAAAATTCACCAAAATGAAGGAATCTTGTAGCTCACAATCACTCCGAGACAGAAAATTAGGTCAACCCTTCTATCCTTCACACGAATCAAACTGAAGCGCCCGGCTGAGATCCTAACATTCCAATCTCCTAGAGTTACTTGCAGAACCTTGAAATTTACCTGCAGAAGCCAACAACAGCTGGTCAAGGAACAAATAGCTGACACAAGAACAAATCTAGTAGCCAAAAACATGAGCCATACATAAAATCTGGTCAGATTGACAAAAAGGAAATTACATTTCCAAAAATATTTCAGAAAAAGTAATTCAACGAGCTTGATCAAAGCATAACAGGGTTACAAATCCTAAATTGCAAGTGACTTCCTACCAGAAAACACACCACCAAATGCTGAGATTAAACAGATGAAAATTGGATAGCCGAGGAGAAATTGCTTGCAAGAAAGGGCTGAGAAGGGTGAAAGCAGCCCGGTTTCCTGATGATTCTTTTGGCGGTGAGCAATAAGGGCGATGGCGTCGCCACAAAGGCAGAACGGATGGAGGAAAAAGGGAAAGACAGAAGAAGAAACAAATGCGATGGAATGGCGATGGAGACAGAAGAGATGGAGACCAAGGTCACCAGCTCACCAAATGGCAGCCTGAACCAGCCATATTCATCCTGCAAGGGGCTTCATGTGAAGCTTCGTAGTAAAGTAAGCTTGCAAAGTGGATAACTTTTGCAAGCCCATATTAACTAATTAAGGCCCTTATAGATCAGGGTCAAGTCCCTTTGCCTAGCCCTTTCAAGTCCCTTTTTGTTTGTTGCTCAATTTTCTTACCTTTGCAAATGAGTTGTCTTGGTAATGGAACACCCTCGCTTTTGAACTTCGTCGATAAGTGGTAAAAAGGAAAGCCACCATTTGGCCAGTTTGAATCTTTGTCATACCATCAAGCCAATTAAAGGCACACTAACTTTTTGTGGTGTCACCGTCTGTAAAGGCAAAAATTATATGTTCATTAAACATATGTTGATTTTTTTACTTTAGATGCCTCAATAGATTTGTTACATGGAATACAATGAGGTTGCCTATTGAAGCTATTGAGCATTGTCCAAATCTTGCATAAATTTTGTTCACTTTGATCCACCTCCATGCCAATTTTTCACTTTCTTAATGTTTGAAACAAAACCCATTGTAGTGATAATTGGTAGAGAGTCATCCTTTGTCAAGAGGAACTTTCGCCTGACATTGAAGCTGTAATTTACTAAGATATATCATATATCATGGAGGTGAATATTTTTGACAAAAAACATTCAAAAAAATTGTCGCATCTACACAAGCAATATTGTTTTGCACTAGGGTCAATGCCCCACTGGCACCTGGCAGCTATCACTCATTACTGTTACCATTTGTGCCGCTACATCACCCACTTTTTGTGATCATCAAAATTTGAATTCGTTCAAACATCCATCCATCCTTTTAGTAACTGTCCAATTGTTGTCTCAGGGTCATCAACCATCTACTCTTACTTTTATCATTCTACTTGAACATACATCCATTCATAAAACCAATCCCCAAGCTGTTAAAGTATAGTACTAAGGACCATAAATGAGCCTACATAAGACTCCAAGAGTGATTGATTGATTGATTGATACACCTATCTATCGCAAAATTAGTCACCAATTTCTTCATTTAGAAAAGCAATTATGGATCACACAATCAAGAGCAATCAAAAGCAATGATAAAATATGGAAATCCAACCCCAACACGTGTGGTACGTCCTCTAGTACGGCCTGTTATTAGATAAGGAAAGTTATAAAGTTTAGTTACCAATTGCATCACAAAATCACAAGAAAAATGTGTAGGAAACTTGAGATTGCCAATGTGCTCTCAAAATTGCGGAATGATAGATTGTATACACAATAGGGCTCTTCTCCTCTCAAGTTAGGTGAAAATCCAGCATGTAATAAGGAGATTAATTGACATTTCTTGCCCTTATATGTCAATCTTACCTAGCCCTAGAGTGATGTCATTTTGATAGTGAGGTTGATCAACTACCTCCATGATTTGAGGAGTTTGGTCCTACATTAATTTAAAAATCAAGACTAAACAAACCCAACTAACTCTATGAATGGAAGTGTAATAGGCCGAGATCAACCATCCTAAACTCTTTAGATAAAGCAATCTTAACATCCCTTATTCCATCTAGATCATTTCCACTTAAGGTTATGTCATTAACATACAATACAAGTACAATGATCTTTTCATCATTAAACCTCATATACGATGATGGATCATATGAACTCAATACAAAATTGATGGAGATAAGGAAAGAGTTTAGCCTAGAGTACCAAGCTCTAGGTGCTTTATTGAGTGCATAAAGACTTTTTTTCAAGAAACATACCTTTCCTTCAAGCCCCTCCTCAAGGAAGCCCTCGGGTTGCCTCATGTAGATTTCTTCCTCCAAGTAGCCATTGAGGAAGGCATTTGTAACATCAAGTTGAAATAGCTTCCAATTGAAAATAGTAGCAAGACTAATGATCAATCTTATTGTAACTAGCTTAGCCACAGGAGCAAAAGTTTCATCATAATCAATGCCCTTAGTTTGCAAAAAACCTTTGCTACACGCCTTGTTTTATACTTAATTATATTGGTGGGGGAGAAGGGGTAAGAATGGAGCCAACAAGGCTCACATATCAAAGCAAGGGGCATCAAGCCAAGGGTAATCCATCCACTTATTTTCTTCTTATGTCAAGTTTTGATGAACCTTCAAAAGTAGAAGATGATTGTCACATCCCTCTTTATAGACAAAGCTAGGGTTAGGATTTTTGGTTCACCCAAAACCATGTGCCATAAGAACTTGATTTTATAAAAAGTTTTAAACCAAATTGTATTTTAAACTACTTGGGTCCTCTTTTTTTTAAGGCCCATTCGAGCACAGATCTACTTTTATTTCTCGCACCATAGGCTTACGAGTACAGTGCACCTACGGATGTCTGACATTACAATACAAGTAGATCTAAGTCTTTACGTCAGCTCGGGTAACCTTTGTTTTCACTCATTGGCCAGTCCACAACTTGTCGACTTCTATAGCATTGGTGTTCTCGGTACACATGGATTTTGGAACTCCTTCTCTGTGATTTGTTGGCGCTCTTTAACGTAGTTTGGTGGCTCGACTCCGTCGCTTGATAGACTCTTTTAGTATCTGGAATCTGTTAGAAGAACCCTCACAAAAATCTTTTAACATGCCCCCATTATGAATTTGGTGACAGTCCCAGAACAACTATTCTTTGATTCTCTGGTAAATTAAAATCCTATTTATTTCATCATTTTGTCTTTGGTGGGATGATGGCCTCCTATTTTGCTATGGCATAGTAAAACTCTGTGTCATTTCCCACCAGAGTGGTATCAAAGCAAAAGGAAAAATCCCAACAGATTCGTATCAGCCTAAAGAGCTGATTAAAATACCAACAGAGTGGTATCAGAGCCATGGTTTGGATGCACTAGAGTCTTCAGATTAAAAGAACCTAAATAGGTTCATGTTTTCAAAGCTAGTTTAAAATTGATTTGTGTACAATCTTTGTTCTTCAATCTTTATGAAAATCAACCTCAGAAATCCGATTGATCAAGAAGTTCAACGGAGATGATTTCCACATGTGGAAATTCAAGATGAGGATGATATTGATCGAAAAAGAGCCATGGGGGTACGTTAATGGTACAATAGCCAGACTGGTTGAACCAGAACTGCTATCCGTATGGAAGGCAAAGCACTTGCCATTGTATCCTTAAATCTGAAAGATACTCAAATAGCTCATTTATCAAATTGTTCCACTTCAAAAGAAGCATGGGACATTTTGACAAGCATTTATGAAACATCAGATGTATCGACTCGTCTCTTTCTTAGAAAGAAGGTCCTCACCCTCAAAATGAGCGAAGGCACCTCATCTCAAATGTAGCTTAGCACTGTCTCCTCGCAATGGCACAAAAAAAACGTTGGACCCTTTTCGTGCCTCTCTATTCGGTGCGATAAAGAGGGCAAAAAAGGGGCTTGGATCTCCAACCGGGTGAGTATCGATGTAGTACGGGCTTCGATCCAATGGAGAGAGGGATAAACTACAAGCCTGAGATGGAATTTAAGCCTACCAAGGGTGTCAATCTTGGTATTGGATCTAAAAGTGGAAGGGCTTAGATTTAGGGTGTTGGATTCTCTCTTGTCTACTTCTCTTTTTGGAGTTTTTGGTTTTGGTTGATCCTCTTTTTGGACCTTGGTTTATTGGTTTATTTAGGCATCAATGGCTCTAGATCTTCTCCTCTTGAGATTGTTCTTCTCAAGGGAGGTGAACAATGGAAAGGAAACCTACCTAATGGATCCTAATGATCTCTTCCAAGGGGAGTTACTAACGCCTATTTCGCTTGAGTGTGATTTTGTGGATTAATTGGGTGAAGGCCAGTGCTAATGATCATTCAAGAATGTGATAGCATGATTAAACAACAACAAACAAGCATTCATCATCCACAATCAATCATACACAATAAAATAAGAGGACTTCACAAAAAGCAAGAATGGATGGAGGAGATACTCTCTCTCTCTCTCTCTCTCTCTCTCTCTCTCTCTCTCTCTCTCTCTCTCTCTCTCTCTCTCTCTCTCTCTCTCTCTCTCTCTCTCTCTCTCAAAGAAAAGCGATTACAAAATGGTGTCACATCCCTCTTTATAGACAAAGCTAGGGTTAGAGTTTTTCGTTCACCCAAAAATCATGTGCTATAAGAACTTGACTTTATGCAAAGTTTTAAACCAAATTGCATTTTAAACTACTTGGGTCCTTTTCTTTTTAGGCCCATTCGAGCATAGATCTACTTTTATTTCTCGCGCCATAAGCTTACGAGTACAGTGCACCTTCTACGAGTGTCTGACATTACAATACAAGCAGATCTAAGTCTTTATGCCGGCTTGACCATGTATTTTCATTGGCTATTCCGATAACATAAAGTCTATAAAGTTTATGATCCATCCACCAATGTAGCATTTGTTTCAAGGGATGTAATTTTCAAAGAAGATGCATTCTACGACTTTAAACAACCATCGACAAATGATGTTGTCTCATTTTATCCTATCTTACACAACATCCAATCTTTCACGCATGATGTCCCTTCCATAGAACTTGCAGTTGAATAGATTCGAGCTACATAAGCTGAGCAGCCATTGTTATTGATCGAATACCTATTGAAAGACCAGATCAAACTAGCAAAAGCAAGTTTGGATAAATTCAAGAAGAGACACCATTCGAATTTGGTCAACCAATTATTCGAAATTCTTCGAGAACTCGAACAATGCCTGAGAGATACAGACCTCAATCTTTATGAACTTCATCTGGAGATCTAGAGACTCTAGGTGAAGCAATCAACTCTAAGGATGTTGTGAAGTGGCACGAAGCAATGGAAAGCGAGTACAACTCACTTTTGTCAAACCGGACCTGGACCTTAGTCAACTTCCCCACTCACAAGAGAGTTATTGACAACAAGTGGATCTTTAAGAAGAAGATCAACTTTGATGGTTCCATTGCAAAATGGAAAGCAAGGCTAGTGGCCAAAGGATTCACTCAAATCCAAGGAGTGGATTACCAAGAAATATTTAGTCATGTTGTCAAAATGCAGTCAATCAAGACCCTCATTGACTTGCAGCCACTGAAGACCTCGAAATGCATCTAATGGATGTCAAAATAGCCTTTCTCAATGGCTATGTTGAAGTGGAGATGTACACCTTCCAACCCGAAGGTTTTGAAGTCAAAGGTCAAGAGCACAAAGTGTGCAAGTTGCACAAAGCAATCTATGGTTTGATTAAGCAAGCTGTAAGGGCTCGGTTCGAATGAATCAATGTTTATCTTATTCAGTTAGGTTCTGCAAACAATTCAGCTGACTGCAATGTTTATTCCAAACACATAGGTGTCAATTTAGTTTACATAGGTATATACGTAGATGATGCACTCGTTTTGTCTAACGACACATCCTTGCTGCACACTACTGAGAGTGATCTCTCGAAGAAATTCGACGTGATTGACTTAGGCACTATTCAGTCACTGTTAGGAATGCACATTACTAGAGATAGATTACAAAAGAAGATCTATCTTAGCCAACAAAAATATCTAAAAAATGTTCTAGAAAAATTTCACATGTCTGATTCCAAACTAGTTGATACACCAATGGACCAAACCTTCTTGTGCTGACACCAAAAGTGAGAGACTCGACTTGTCAAAGTCTCCTTATCACTCACTAGTAGAATCTCTGATGTATGCCATGTTGTGCACCAGACCAAACCTTGCATACACTATTAGCACATTAAGTCAATTCATGTCTAATCCTAGGATCTTACATTGGAAAGCATTAAAGAGAGTGAGAAATATATTCGAGGCAGTATAGATTAGATATTGTGCTATGATGGAAATGCTATCGACCTAATGGTTTTTCGAGGCTATTTTGACTCAGATTGGGGATGAAATGTTTTTACTAAAAGATCTACTTTTAAATTTTGTTTCTTTCTAGAAGGGGACCAATTTCGTGAAATTCAAGATAGCAGAAATCAATCGCGTTGTTTTCGATTGAGGCGAAGTATATCACAACATGTCAAGCTTAGAAAGAAGCTATTTGGATTAGATTATTCCTCCATGATTTACATCACACTCAAATTCAACCTACTACCATTCTATGTGAAAACATGAGCTGTATTTCACTGTCGCTGAATCCCAAATTTCATGGCAGGTCAAAGCACATTGAAATCCAGTATCACTTTATTCGAGAAAAGATTTTCTCAAGACAAATAATCCTCGAATACTGCTCCACATCTGAAATGGTCGCAGACATATTCACCAAGGCTCTTCCCAAGATCAAGCATCAGAAATTCTTCAACACATAGAACCTGACGAAGACACTCAAGGTACCAACTGTGACCTTAAGGGGGACTATTAAAGATTAAACCCATTGTTTACACCTAGGTGTTTCAAATTCATTCAAGAATTTTTCTGCACATTCTTGATCCTTGAATTAATCATTGATCTAGAGTCAGATGCAACCTCTTTAGGTTTTTGTCTGCTCATATGATACATGCAAGAATCATAGTTTTTTGTTTTGCCATTTTGCATATTTAGTCATGTTTCCTAACACAGACCGTAGTACCTTAAAAACTACTCCCATTTTGTGTGCAGAATAATGCTTGGTAAAATACACAGGTTTCTTTGCAGCAGTTTGACACATGCAACTTTCTACACAGAATCGAATCAGCCGAACTATTCGAAAGATGAATATCTCGACCTTCCAACTGGTATCCATTCCCATTAATATCTACATTCGAATGTAAAAAATAATGATGATGTGTGTTGTGAGCATGCTCAAAATGAAGTGTCGACAACAAGATTGTTAACATCATGTAGAATGGTGAATCTAGATACTTGATTGTATGAGTTATCAAATAGAACACTAGATGCCAGCCGACTTAGGAAACTCTAGGTGCAAGTCGCCTTAGGAGAGTTCTAGGCATAAGTTGCCTTGTGAAATTATGCTGTATAAATTCACTAGTGAAATGGGCACAATGTTGCCAAGGCTCATGTTGACATAACTAATATAGGGGCCTATACTACCAAGAAGCTCATTGAAGAATGAAGATTGTACAAGCATAAGCAAATAATCAACTAGAGGCCTTTTGGGCCTTGAACCAAATAATCTCCATTAAGAACCCATACGTGCATGATGGGGCCCTATTCCCTTGCACTATATATGAGAGGCCCCGCTCTCTTGACCTTCACGTTCACCTACCCTTTTTTGAGGTTCCACTTTTTCTCTGCTTCATATGTGTACTAGTTCATTTTTCCTAGTTAGTGATCTTGGTGAGAAAATTGATGTTTTGTTGTGTGGAGAGCACTTTTTTATAGGATTTTGTGATTCTATGCTTGTGAAGGACATTCGTATTGTTGTTTATTGTTGTGGTGACAACAATCAAACTATTGTTTAAGAAGTCTATTTTCAAGGCTAACCACTCTCAAGATTTGATAATAAAGTCGTTTGCTATAACACAAAAATTGTCTCCCTTTAATGTACTCCTTAGGCAAGTAAAATTAAGTTCCCTCGATATAGACGGGGTGGTCTATTATTCATTTTTCCATTTCATGGCATGACAAATTTTGAAAATCTTAGTTCTCTTTCCCAACCACACCTCATTTGTTTCCAAGCCTAATCTCATTCCTTTGTACTATTAAGCACATGGATCTAGATGCATGATGGTATTTTCACAAAGTTTGTATGCTTCTCTATATTTATTGATTTCATATGCACATAAAGTTGAAAATGGCCAAGCACTGCTCACAAAGAGTGAGTGGTCATAGCCTTTTTTCTCATTAATCACATCATTAATGCCAACGGTTGATGCTCAACTAACCAAGCGAAGTGAGAGATGGGAAGAACCAAAACCGCTCACATGAGTGGCATTGTACTTTTTAGATTTGAGTTTACGAAGCAAATATCACAACATCGGGCTTTAGAAAGAGGGTATTGTAAGTAATGAATGTAACTTGTTATTATAGTTCGTAACTTCCCACCATTACTTTTAGAAATAGAAGGATGACAGAAGCCGGTATAGCTATTTAAATTATGGTCCACAAATTACACCCAATAACAATGGCTGAATGCATGGAATTTTACCTAATGTGATTAACTGGTACTTTTGGCCTACTAGTCAATGAGAAAGTACATGCCCATGACCTTTTCGTTCATTGTCCTAAACTACTTAAAATTAGGATTTTTTCTCGAATTTCAAATCTTGCAAAATCTCTTCTCCATTTAGATGATCTTTTCTGCTTGATGGTAATCGACTTTTATGATTTGGGCTGGTGTAAATGCACCATGGATATGTATGCCCATGAATTTCATCAAGAACTTTGCCCAATTCTTGACAAATAAAATAACAAGGGTAGCCATCTTGTATCATGAGTTGTAAGAGATAGAGAGCATGCTGATGCAAGAAGAAAAATTACTAGTGTCACAATTCTTTTAGGGTTAGGTGAGCTTTCATTTACGTAAAAAAGTTGTATTCATTTTGCAAATTTGGGAGAGCTAGATGAACATCATGTGGTGCTTGTGTATAAGGTACTACACAAAACAAATCGTATGGAAATTTGCCTCCAAGTAGCACACCAGTTTGAAGCTGATGAAAAAATGGACAAGAAATGTTTCACTTATGTTGAGGAAATGAAAGAATCTTTGGTCCTAGACAGAAATTCATGAATTATTTATATTGCTTGCTGAAGATCTGCAACATTTTTTCAAAGCTCTTCCTTTCCTTCACATCAATCTCACAATTTCAGAGTCTGGCTTAATAGACCCTTATCAGACTTGGAGAAAAATGAACCTGTGACACATATCTCAGTTTACAAGACTTGATTCATGAATGACTCTTGACCCTTGAGATATTCACTAAAATGGAGTGGTTTAGTTGATCATCCCCAAATGAAATCATGTATTGTGCTTGTATTCAGGTTAATGTTGCAGGAATCAGAAGATGGCCCTTAGAGCATACCCTGTTCTGTAGCTATGTCATACCTTTGCAATTTTCATCCCTTATGGGCTTCAGGAAGAGAGAGATGTTAATCCAGAATACAGGTAGAATGAAATCATACAGCAAAAATTCAGGCACAATTCTCCAATTGTGTGCGGAAGACATCAATTCCGGATGGACTTGAAGAAGTGACTGGAGAGAAACGTATGGCAAAATCATAAGGTACTGGGGGTATCAAGAACTCTTCATGCACACTTTTTGTCCAGCTGTCATCCCCACCCACCCCCATGTGCTTGTAGTCCAAGTGTACCTGCAATCCCATACACGAACAAATGAGAAATTGGCAACTCTTCAATGTGTACTTTGATACAGTTTTTCCTATTTACAAAACCCCATCAGCCTCTCTCTCTCTCTCTCTCTCTCTCTCTCTCTCTCTCTCCGTGTTGCGGAATGCATTTTATTCACATTGGAGGTTATTAATTGCATGCTTAAAGTATATTTGGCTGTACCATGATCTTGATCCTTCACGGAAAGCATAGTTTAAAAGCTATTTTCTTGACACCCACTATCACCCTGCTGCTAGTGCCAGCTTCAGACCACTGATTTGTTGAAGAGTATAGAAAAAATGATCTTAATCAACTAACTGCAACAGACCAATTGTTTGAATAGCCACTTCAACAATCAAAGTAGGTTTTTGCAAAGTGAAAAGAAATACTGAGCTAAGAAAACATTGGACTCTTGTACACACGTTGAAATTGAAAGTAAGGTCGTCAAGAAGATTGTAGACATTGGAAGGCGCAAAGCCAGGAACAGCAATGGACTCTGCAAGGCACTCTATCAATCACATGTTGATCATTGGACACGGAAAGTGTTTCCTAGTCTGCTAATGCATCCAATGCAGTACTCTGGAACTGCCAATGGCTTCCCAGAATTATGGTGCTGACATTACATAGCTCTCATCTTTTGTGAAGCATGAGACGGGGATTCAAAGTACCTCTGGGCCATTATATTTTCTCTATTCAACTGTATTTAGCAAGCATAATGGTAAGGACAAGAAAGAAAACACATATTACTTCTCATTGTTTAAAACTCTTTATTCCATGATTTGACCTAAACCCAACAAAAGTCACACTCTTTACCACTGCTCTCACCAAAGTAGAGAGCTCTAACTAAGCATATTCTCCTGTGGTGACTCAGTGGGAAAATTATAAGTTTCCAGCTTTCTAACTTTTCAGTTAAGCTCACATAGTTACTGACATTCATTCCTTATCAGGCTATAATTGGGCCCAATCAATTATCAGCCACTCACAAACTTAGCCCTGATATCGTCTCCAAACAGTATAAACAGGTCCAGCAGCCTTATTGTGTAGGTTAGGTGATTGATGGAGAATAGAGTTTGCTTTCATTTGTGGTTATTAGCAAGTTCTAGCTTTCAGTTCAGTTCAGCAGTCACTTTATCAGTATTGTCATACTGTTATGCAGTTTATTGACATGTTTAACATTTTCCCTTAGCTATGTTTTATATTTCTTCAATTTCTTTTAATTTATTATTTTGTGCCAGAACAGGACAAAAAAACAACGAGTGCTGAGGTTTATATTCTTTTGCGTCCTAATATATATTTGAACATTATAATATCAAAATGACTTACCTCGATGTTATCTTTGGGGTGTAACTCTTGGTTATGAGTTGCAGAGTCTAGCTCTTGTGTACTGTAATAGCTGGCACTCATCTGCAGCAGACATCCGTTCATACTCATAGCCATAAGGCCCACCCCTTCGTTATCTTTTAGAATGGCCCATCTAACATCAGATCTACCACCGCACTCTCCAGGCATGATGTAAGGAACATGCAAACGATCAACCTTCTCCTGATAAATGCCTACTTGCGCTGCAGATTTTCGGTCTGGATAGCATTCAAATGGACCACGTCCATACCATTCCACATCTCTAAATATTTTATCCACTGAAAACTGTATACCCACCCTAGGAAGAGGTGGAAGAATCGCATTTGGCTCTATATAACACTGCATTATTACATCCCCACTCCCATATATAAGGTAGGTCACACAGATTTTGAACATTTTAGAACTTTCTGCATGCAAATGTGTGTGTCCAAACGTTTTTGCTCGATCAAGATAGATCACTCCACTGATCTCTATGACATGGGGAGAAACTGCCCGAGGTTTGAAATCCGTTGAATCTGTGATTTCCAATTGATCCAGTCCAGAAGCCCTCCATTGAGAGTCATAGCTGTTTTGGCCACCACCCTTATCATTATCAGTAGGGGCCCTCCAAAAGCAGGGAACTGGTCCTTTTACGACAACTTTTTGCTTGCCACCTGCCAAGAGAACTAGATAGAGCTTGTCAGAAAAAGTCCCTAATAAATCTTCGAGAAACTAAATTGTTTTGGTTCGTAATATATGCTAGAGAAGTTTTAACATGAGAAAGACCATTCCCCTACTGCCTGTAAGGCTTATAAGAAGCTCTGAAATTAGAGTCATGGACCATGAGATGTCGGAATAATACATTGGAATCTGAAAAAAAGAACGTACTGCAACAGATTCAATCATGATGATGCCGAGTATTTACAATATCATTTAAAATAGATCAGTTTTTTCCTGCAAATTAACTCCAGAGTCCAGACTAAGATGCTATCTATAAATAAGTCTCCAGAATAATCGGCTGAGTAAAACTAGGAACCAGAATCTCAATCATATAAGACACCAGAACTTCAAAGAGATTTTCACAGCATTTTACAAGTTTGAGTCCAGAAAGGAAGTTATGAAAGCTTGCTTTATAGAGTCCCAGTAAATGGTTAGCTGATCTGGGCTTTCCTGAAAGAGTACCTATAGAAAGTAAACTGCCCCCTGAGATTTACTGCTAACTGCAGGATGGATGGTGGGTTCTCTCTCTCTCTCTCTCTCTCTCTCTCTCACACGCGCGCACACACACACACACACACACACACACATGGATTCCATATGACTTTCAAAGTGCAACTTCAGAGTTATAGAGCTTTTACGGATACGCTCGGACTAATAAAGCACCAGCTAAAAAGATAATCAAACAATGTCAATATTAGTTTTGCAAACATTGGTTTTTCTTTTGAATTAGGGGTTCTTGGGGATGCAATAACGTGCATCTCAAGTAATCTTGATCCGCGGTGAGGATCTTTGTTAGGCTTTGTGATCCAACGATGGGTATTAAGACCAATATAGTGCCTCAAAACTGCTTGAAAAAACTATAAATGTGAGGGTGGAGTAGCGATGGACTCCAACCCTCTTTTGCTTCTCTCCTCTCTGCTCTTTTCTCTTCAAAGAGCAAAATATTGTGACAAATCAAACCAATTTACTACCTACCGACCAGCGCTGGTCCATAAACAAATGTTCTCACCTTAGTTGCCCATTCCGGAACAGAACACGTTCCATTCCGGAAAGGGACCAATTTTTTCTTATAGAAAAATACGTATTTTTTAACAAAGGAAAAAATTAATCCTTCCTGCCATGAAATCCTCCATTCTCTACCTCGCTTAGCTCTGATTGAATCAGCTTGCTTATGAACAGCATTATGCATGTCGGAACAAATCTAGTATCCTTCATTTGATATGTT
>MU834623.1:0-45575 GCA_029204225.1 Diphasiastrum complanatum | reverse complement strand
TCATGATCAATTCCAACACAATGACCAAAAAGGAGAGAAATGACATGGAGACTCATTTTTTTTATTTTTTTTTTAAAGAAATTGTCAATATGCTTCAAAAAAAGTATATATAATACTAAAAAAATATCGTTATTTACCAGAAATTTTAATCATGCTAATGTTTTTTATATTAATAGATTATGATTAATAACTGCAAATTAGCATATTTAAATAATAATGCTATGTAAAATAAAATCATTAGTCACACGACTACTAGAATAAGTAAAAAAATTATTTTTGCTTATTTAAAACAAAATTTTTTTTGTGTGGATTTTGAAAGCTTTCTAAATGAAAATTCTTGTATTTTATAAAAATTTGTAAGTTATTGCAAAAGTTTTAATCAGTATCTTTTTTTTTTTAATATTTTTGAACCTTTATGTATATTTTAGAATAAAATTGCAAATGAAATTATTTTAAAGCAACCGAGATTACATGATCTCTCTCTCTCTCTCTCTCTCTCTCTCTCTCTCTCTCTCTCTCTCTCTCTCTCCTCTCTCTCTCTCTCTCTCTCTCTCTCTCTCTCTCTCTCTCTCTCTCTCTCTCTCTCTCTCTCTCTCTCAATTTTTATCAATATTATCTCCAAAAAATTATTATGAAAACACTTCAAAAAATTAAAATATTAAAAGTTTAATCTAATCTAATCTAATCATATTTAGCATTTTTTTTTAATAATAGGAATCTAACAATTTCATATATTCTCAAAAATAAAAATATGCATTTTATTTTAACATTAATAACCATGATTAAAAGTGAAATGGAATGTACTATTAGAATTTCTTTATTACAAACAAATTTAAGAACATTAAATTAATCAAAAAGATTTCAAGACACAAATTTTCAAAAAATATGAACACAATTTTTTTTAATAATAAACGAGAATTCATTACATCCAGAAATCATTAATGTCATCGATATCTTTCTCTTTCTTTGGAGGAGCCTCAGTACAAACAAGTGGCAGCTCTTCCAACACTTCCTTGACAATTATTAGATTATAGTCTTGAACTAGAACATTAGCAAATTCCCATGTGTCACTCACTTTTTGGCAGGAGTTTGTGGTTCTTTTGACAATGGAATTACTGAGTCATCATTATCTAAATCCTTACCTACCTTAGCCAACTCATCTCGCAAACTTGAGAGAGATTTTATTCTCATTTTTAAAAATAACTAAATTAGAATCTAAATCTACTTCAGCAACATGTCTGCCTTTCTGAACAGCACATGCGTTAGAGTGCCGTTACCGCTAAATAAATCCAAAACCCAATCAGCTGGGTGGAAAAAAATATCAATTAAATTTGGCTTTTGATAGGGATAAGCCACATAAGATTTTTGAGTTTCTTTGTGACAACTAGATACTAGAACAAGTTTCCAAAACTTGTCAGCCTTATAATGTAGCATAGAGTGCTTGCCGTCCAGAGAATAATAATCGATGGTTATGTATTCTTTCATTGCAAAGTCACACACCACCCAAGTTTTTGACATTGGGCTTGTACCTGGGGCTTGTACCTAACATGGAATATTCAGATAAGAAAATAAAAAATATTCAAAATTTTAAAACTTGAAACAATTGCTTATTTTTGAATTCAAAATAAAACCTTAAATTAAAGTACAAATTTAGAATTCATGAAGTTCAAAGTTTAATAGCTCTCCAAACAGGAGACATTGTGACTTCAAGAAAACCTTGAATGAAACTATGGATTTCAATGAATTTAAAAGGAGAATCATCATTCAATAATTCCTTCATCTGAAATCCATATGGGATATCGACAATGCAAAGTGTATAGGGGCTTTTTATTTTTTATTTTTTTATTTTATTTTTTAAAATTGGATTGCTTTGCACTATGCTAGGCATGAGTGAAATGAATATGATGTCTCTAAACAAAAAAATCTAATCTTAAAACCACAAAAAATGCAAATTTAACCCTATTATGCCAAAACCAAGATGCCTAAATGCAAGCTATCATTAACATGTGTGACAAAATGAAAATAATAGTGTTACTCCCCTGGCAATAGCGCCAATATTGTAGGGACTTTCCTTATCCACCCTGAAACCCTAATTCTAAGCACATGCAAAGCGATCAAGATATGAAGAGAATTCTTCTTTTATGTCACACGAAAGTTCGATCCCATGAAAATAAAGCTTAGATTCATAATTTATGCATGCTATAATGATAACCTATTACTACATCCACTAACCTAAATCTCCATGATCATAATCAAGCTCTCTCTCTCTCTCTCTCTCTCTCTCTCTCTCTCTCTCTCTCTCTCTCTCGCACGCACACACACACGCACACATGCACAAAGATGGCAACAATAATCAAGTCCAACAATTAGCAAATCCAATCAAATAGAAAGATAGAAAAACATATGAGAGAGTTGAAGGAAGAGAAAAAGTAAGGACATTCAATTGCCAAAATGGTAGAGGTTTCACCTTCTTTGATTGAACATAAAAAATGGAATATAATGTACCACTATTTATAGTGGATTTTGGGCCTCAATGGCTATTGGCCAATTTCTACCTATCTTATAATTTGAATTTAAATTTTGATGTGAACACCTATTTATTAACTAACTTGACTTTTAGGCCTCTAAACCATTTACTCTCGCAAATGGTAATGTTATGGCAAGCCCCAACGTTCAAGCTTAGACATAGCTGCATTCCCGTTAGCGGCTTGCTGACTAGGAGGTTTGACATTCACCCCTCTTTGTTCATTGGCTAGTGGTGTAGGGAGCGTTAGAGGCGGTCGTTGGTGTATATAATTGGGTTGTCTCTGATAATAGTACTGTCGTGCAGCCGCTTGAAGTCGAGGGATGCATCTACACTTTGAGGTATCGTGGTTGGACATGTTCACAAGTAGCTTTTCTAGGCATTGGCATAGTTGTGAGCTCTCATTGGCAGTGTGATTGCGTGTATAGAGCAATATGCTATTTACGATGCTGCACAACAACAACAATTGAGACAATGAGCAAGGACTCCACTAGGTTGCTTTGGTTGTGGAGAAAATCATCACATAGTTGAATGTCCGAATAAAGGTAAAATTATACTATTTTGTTGTAAATGCATAATTGGACATTGTTATAAAGATTGCCCAACTAGACTAAAGGTACACAATTGTGCCATTCAATATGATTTCAATCAAAACAAGACAAAACTGTTAAGCCAAGCTCATCCGCAACTCAATGGAAAGCGAATGAACCAGCTACACCAGTGATGGTTGTTACAAGAGCTCATAGTAGAAGAAATTTGTTCTTGATGCACCATCTTCAAAATCAGTACCAGTGAACGATCAACCTTCTACATCTGGGATTTATCCAAATCTGCAATAAAAAAGGGAGAAATATCACAATATGAGACAATGGATCAAAGAACTTTAAGAGAAGAGGCAATGGAAGCTGCCAGAGTTGTTGCTCTAAAACCACCTATACCCATTGGGATGTAATCAAGCCGCAACCTTGTTAAGGTAGCACCAACGACATCGATGACAATTGGGACAACAACTTGTGCTTATTACCAACTAATTCTAGTTAAATTGTCACTAACGTGATGGTACAAATGGCAAGTTGGGTTCCCACCTCAAAAACGTCCATAGTGAGCTGAAGATGGGTTGTTTTTTAACAGATTTGAAAACCCTTCTTTATCTTTAATGCATTAATGGCACATTGTTGCCCAATGATGTGTTCCAATTGCAACCCTCAATATGTGTCCCAATTGTAACTCTCGAGCTACCTATGACTTTTCAACTATAAGAAGCACATAACTCCCCTTAACAACAATAGCCAAGCTCTTCCATTCATTGATCAATAAAGATGAGCATTGGAGCAGGCGACCATTCTTGGTTTCACTGTTGTGCCAGGTCCAGTAGAAACGACCAATCACAACTTTTCTGATCCTCCATCTACAACAACAGCTTCTTCGCCGAAGAGTTTGTGCTTGATAGGAAGAGTGATATTGTCCTACTCACTCTCCCAAGTTGCTTCCACATTCAGAACATTGCTGGCTTCTTCAAATCTGGCGCAAAATAATGGTTCTTTGGAAGGTATGTCTGGTTCAGTGTTCAGCCAATCTGACAAGACACCCTTTGCTTGAGGTGCGAGTCAAAGGAACTCTCCAATAGAAATGTTCATTCTACTAGATAACATGCTCATCAACAGTTCCATCCTTGCAGCTTCGGGTTATGCCATATGAAATGGTTCTTTTCGACGGTGTAGTTGCACGTTCACATCTGATCTGTGTGGTGAAATATACGGGAATGGTTAACAGGTGGGTTCGATAACAACAAAGACTATTAAAGGAAGACGAACTATCGAATGTTGAAAGAACATGTTACCACTTGTTTTGAGACTAACTACTTGATCTAATCATGGTTAGCAAGCAATTACCGTGTAATCTAATTTGGATAAGTGACAATGCAATATGGCTAAGTGCCAATTGCGATCTATAGCTCATTATGGCTAATTGCTAATTGCAACCTGACTTAATTGCTACCCTAATTGTCATTTGGATAAGCCTATTCGACATTCCTAACTAGGATAAATAGCTGATCATTTTTAGTAGCGTTCTTCTTCTTCTTATTTCTTCCTCCTTTTTGAAGAGAAGTCAAGGATCATAGAGTATTGCTAGTATTACTTCATTGCTAATTAGTGAAAATGCAAATCCAATCCACCCAAAAAAAAAAAGTTTTCATCGACCTAGTAAGGTTGCCTTCTAATGCTAAGAGGTGTACTAGAAAGTTTCCATGCATTACACAATCTCGTGATTTGTTGGTATGTCGTTGGCAAGATAGAAAAGTACCCACTTTGAAAACATGTTCATGGCATGTATGATTGCATTATTGATAGGCACATTTCAAATAAAATTAGAGAATGTGTTCAATGTCCATAGATAACATCCAAGCAAACTCAAAAGATGTGATATTTTGGATTGCATGTGCTTGGGTACTTATAGCATAGACAAAAGTGTGGTGTCGAAGTGATGGTGTCCGGTGTTCTAGGACTATGTTGATGCTCCGTTCACAATTGCTCTTATCATCAAGTTCACATATGTTGATGCTCCGTTCACAATTGCTCTTATCATCAAGTTCACAGGTGCTTTTATCATCAATTGCACTTGGCATAACACATGCAAACATCACAACTTTTTGAAAGAGTCGCGAGTGCAATTAGAAGACGATGATTTTGGATTGGGGCTTTTTAGGAGGACAAATCCACCAAGCTACACATCAACCCTTCTGAATGCATGACAAATTTGTGATGCGTTTCAACATAGTCATAGCATGCACCTTTGTTCTTTAAATTTCAGTAGATCCTAAAATCTACTCGAGTGTATCTAAAGAAGTGTTGATTAATCAATGAAAATGAAACTACAAGAAAACTTGCACAAATTAGCATGTTGCATAAACATCAAGCATTAGTGATCCATGTGGTTCTATCACAGTCCTGTGCAAAAACTACAATTGAATGTGCAAGCGAATGATAGCATCATTACTTTACTTATGATGCAGGGGTAAAAACCAATATCAAACTGTTCCTGCAGACTGGAATAAGTCCATGAGAAAAAATTTCGCAAGAAATACAACACAAAAGCTTCACATCGGTGATCAAAATTGGCAGCAATTAATCTACTTCAGTTTCAATAAACTGATTAGCTAGACCTTCTCGATTTCCTGCACCTATTTTGTCATTTTCTTCCTAGGTATATCAGAAGACTTGCAATGGCAGATATACTGTAAATTCAAATAATCATCATGATATATACCCAAAAGAGGAGAGAACTAACGTACAAACTAGATAATTTAGAAATACCCACCTTCAGTAGGTGAATTGATATATGCTTCTTTACTCTTGAAAACCAAATCCAACATGATGAGCTGCAAGAGATGAGACTCAGACTTCAAATCTTTACTTACAATTGCAGCAGGCAATATGAGGCTTTGAAGATAAACAAGAGCTAATACTTCCAGACATTCGGTGGACAAGTACTCCTACTCTATGAGCTCTATATGAATCCAGCTTATTGTTAAGTCCAATAGTCAAAAATAATCCTGGGGCAAATATGCACCTCAAACTTTTGATCACATTTATATAACAATGTAAGTTTGCAGTCCTCCGATAAGTGGTGAGTTGGTGAGGACCTCCTGCCCTCTACTTGAGGTCAGGAGTTTGAATTTAATCCACCGCACATAATGAGGACATACAAGAGAAAAAACCAGAGTAAGTTTGGAGCAGAAAAGATCTGATAGAGCTCTTTCCATTCACCATCGACAGCCCTTGAATGAAAAAAAAAAATTAGATAATTCTCACATTAAATTTTTAGATTCTAATATTAAAAAGTAGCTGAAAATGGTCATATCTTCAGCTGCACTTGACGACAATTCAGTATAAAGAACCCAGATGACTACGAAAGTTTCCAAACTCACCAATCACAAAAGGTTTGCAGAATCTGGCTCGATCAGGTGTTAACACCAAAAACAAAACCATTGCTAAACCAGGGAACATTTGTAGATGGCATCTGATTTCTCACAGGTGATCTGAAAGGGTTGGGTGTAACAGGGTAGCTGATGTGAAGCCCAGCAGCTCGGAGCACCTGTTTTGCATTCAAGCAGCAAGGTTCAGCATAGTCTGTAAAGAATGCTGGGACTGACTGGGCCTTGATCACCTCCAAAGCAGCCATCCAGGAGTTGTAGCTCTCCAGCCCAGCATTGAGTGCCACGACTACATGAGGGAAGGGCAAAGTTCCTGCTTCCTCCTGGTAGAGCCCCTGAAGAAAAGTCACTCTCACCCTCCTCCCTAGCAATGTTGCCCCTCCTGACAGAGAGCTGGAAACCTCAGGACCAACCATGATAATGTGCAAGCTCCCTGAATTGCCCAATAAGTGTCCGATTTCGGCAAATGCAGGCATCCAATCAAGCTCTCCTTCAGGCCCTAGATAGTGTACTACAACCTCCCTATTCTTTGAAAGTATGTTTTTGGTCGTAACATTGAGAGCTGTAATGATGTGGTAGAGGGACAGGGGGAAAGATAGCATTGCTGCCACAGGGCTTTCTGGCGGCAGCGCACGCAGATCATAGTATTCTGCCCATCCAGACAGCACCATCATGCTTGAGATCTCTGCACCAGTGATGAAATCTACTAGTGGCACATCAGCAGGATACTTAGTATGCTCAACCCCCCAGGCTCCTGCTAGGCTACCACCCTCTGGAGGTGGCAGCAATCCAAAGGTGCAATTCTTGAAACAACCACACATTCTTCTCCACATACCTTTACCGTGAAGGCCCATCGACTCCAACCACTTGCAGGCATGATCCACAAAGCAAGGGAACAAGAAACCTTTAATCTCAAGCTCCTCATCACGATCCATCATTGATTTGTACAGCTCACAGCTTCCCTTGTGCGCCTCCTTCCAGTGGTTCTTCTGACAACTATGGCTGCAATAGATCACTGCCTTGCACCTGCTGCACCGCGGTGCCTTGTCTGCAGGCACCTCCTTCTCACACACTACACATTGCCGAGGAACAGACCATTCATTGAACTCTGACGGATCATCAGACAGCTCTGACAACTTGGGTATGGAGCCGAGTTGCTCCGAGTGATCATCCCTAGGAGGAGGAAGAGTAACTCTGACTGAGGTGATTTCCCATGCTCTTGGATCATCTGCTGGCCACTGTACATCCACATTCTGCACGAAATCCTCAAACAACCCCGCAATTGCCGCATTTTCCTTCTGCTGAAGCAGAGGGTGCACCTGAACAAAGGCCCTCATGCAAGCATAAAGCCATCTCAGCTCCTCAAAGCTAGGATTCCTAAAGGAAGGGTCGCCATCACCAGCATTATACACTACATCGATCACAGGAAACGCATTCTGCCCAGAAATCTCCAAACCCAAATTCTTGATCATCTTTTTGTTAGCAGGAGCAAGATCTGCTTCAGGTCCAAATGTGATCCTTAGCAGCCCCGCCTCAGGAATAGATTTCTTGTCTCCATCTCTGCGAATTCCCCTCAACAGATTCAAGCCCAGATCGCCACTACCCCCTCCGCCCACAACCTGCAACACCGAAAAGGGCTGCCTGCCACTGGACCATTCTGGGTCCTTGCCAACCCTGACTCCGAAGAGGTGCGATGGCTTGATCCGCTTCCATGGATTGGATCTATACAGAGCTGCTGCGGCGCGGAAGACTGCCTTCACAAATGCAGTGCTAACACCATCTATCTTGAGGAGGGAGGTGCCAGAGCCAGGGCCGAGTCCAGGTCCCACTCCGAACTGCTGCTGGAACGACCCAAATAGCTCGCGCAGATGCACATCCATCACTCTCTCCTTCGCCTTTTCTCTCTCTCTCTCTCTCTCTCTCTCTCGCTCGATCACGCTCTTTCTGTCTTCCTTTCTTGTGCTTTGCTTTTTTGTGCCTTGTTGAAGATTGAAGATCTAAATTCTAAAGTGCACACACTGCACAAATAGACAGCTTTTTTAAAGCACCAAAATGTGCATGTGTGTATTAATGACTCCATCAACCTGTCCCCAGAATTTAATCCATGCACAACAACTCTCTTTGGATTTAAAGTAGGAAATGTACTTGAGTGTGGATAGAATATTTCACACCACCACTGCATCGACGAGAGTGGTGGGCTCTAGCCTCTCACGTATCTACTAAGAGCTGGAAGATATACCACCATCTCTTCATCTCAGAGAGATGATGGTATCAACTAGCATCACCATTGGATGGTTGGTGCACCATGAATGAGAAGCTAGTGAGAGTGGATGATACACAATCCCTTGAGTGATGTTACCTTATGGCTTTTTGTAATAGCAAGTGAGATTCCATATGAACACTCGGGTGTTGCTTTCATATGTGCATGCATAACATCAAGCCAAATTGTTTCTTGCCCTTCACCTCATTGCTTTTTGCCCTCGCCTCTTCAAGCCAAGTTGCTTCTTTCCCCTCGCCTCATCTTTCACCCTCACCTGCATCCCCATCGTCGAAGGTTTTGATGCACCATAGCAAGACCACGTCTTCTTCCAAAGTTCATATGGCGATTTTTAGAGAGAGAGAGAGAGATGTGTGAAGAAATGAAATGTTTTATCAATGTCCACCACAGACTCATCAAACCTATGAGACTAAAGAAAAGTATATCAAATGCCTTGTCTTTTGCAAATGATGCTTTGATTCATTCATAGCAAAAGCTTTAGTTAAAAAATCGACAACATAAAATGTGGAATTAATTGATTATATTTCCAAGTGTTGCAGAATATAGTTTCTAAAAGCTAAAATACTTTCAAAGAGGATCTAATCTACTTAGCAAGCTTCTCAAATGAAGTAGAGATGATCCAAAAAACACACGTTATGCTTTTCTCTTATGTTATCGTACTTCCTTTTCGACTTCTCATTTGTTGCATTTCATGCAAATCATGTTGTCTTTTAAAATATTTTTTCATCTGCCAACTTCAATACCTTACTCACTAGATCTACTGCTTATCCATCCTACATATTTGTTGCCTTTTCCATGTCAAATAATTTACTCCTCCAATCATTTTTGCTATGCCTAAGTGATAATGGGATGCATTCCTCTTTGTAAAAGTTCATTTTTTCCTTTGGGGCATGCCACAACCTGTTAGTATATTTATACTAGATTGAATCTCTTTTGGCTTATATTCCTTGTGAAACCTTTTTATTTATCTCCCAAGTATCCAACCTAAAAGTTTTGCCTTGTACCATCATAAATTTCTTATTGCCTTTATGGAGTTGTGGGCACTAGGCAGCATGATTGCCTCCATGTTCAAAAAATTTTTCACATAGCAAATGTGCCCTCCGAAAGCTTTTTCGTCTATGTGGACCATCCATGTCATTGCTAGTAGATTAGGATATGGAGAGTTGTACTTCAAGAACATTTTTTATGTGGCTTCCACTTTCTTCAAAGACCCATTTGCCAAATGTGTTAACTATTCTTGACATCCGTACAAAAGAGCATGTCGCACTAATTACAAACAAGCATTCTCCATAGTTCCATGACCATATCTTTCATTATTTGTTCTACATTCCAATGAGAGATTTAAGTCCTGCCAACACATTTTTTCCTATACAAAATTCCATTTTTAATTTTCCTCAAAATCCAAGTCCAATTTCCAACTCCTGATTTGAAAGTTAAAATGCAATGTGTTGTTGAAACTTGCATTGTCTTTATTTGAGGAATCATCTACAGGAGGTCGTGCTAGCTCTATTAACACCCGCACTTGTAAAGTTTGTATGTAGCTCTTGATGGTCCTTTAAAATCAACTCAAAAAAGTCATATAATTTTTTTGTTGCTTTGAATTATTCTCCTGACTCGATACCTAAGTCTAAGGCTCTCTAAGCTGCAGTAGTTATCTTTTAAAAGTGCTTATTATAGAAAAGGATAAAGTTCATTGGGTTCTCAACCAAATGGATGGACCTTATCTTCCATTTGTAGGAAGACATTTACAATTCTAGCATTTATTTTTTGGTGTTATTATTATATTTGCCTATTGGGATATGTGCAAGGTTTTATTTTAGAATCTTTACCATAACAATAAGACAAATTTTGTAGGGCAACAAAAGGCATTATGTTGATTGAAAAGTTTGTACTATTGTGTAGGTGAATGGCGGTCAAGGTTTAATTGATCCATAGATTTAATCCTCTATGATGATAGTGAGAATCTTTTATCATATTTTGGGCAATGATGAATTCTAGATGCCAATGATTAATTGAATAATTGAAAAAACTCATTGTAAGTTTAAAGTAGTTGAGAGGTTTTATATTTGCATGACTAGTTATCTTCGGATATCATATTATAATTTTCATGAAGTTAAACTTTTGAAAACATGTTTTAGTCTATCAGAAAAACGTTCATGATTTTCACGATTCCCTATTTACACTTTTGCAAATCAACATTAAGTGATTTTGTCATTTTTTAACATTTCCAATTTTCACAGTCAATATTCACAAAAATCGTGACAATTTTCACAATCCAAGATTCGCATTATTTAATATTCATTCATTATTTTTGATAGGGCGATAGAACGTAAATAGACAAGGGAGAAGGAAATAATTGCGGAATGACTCTCCCGGTTGTTATGGGCTGCTACGTGCAAGAACAATCTGAAAGAATGTAAATGCTAAACTACAATCACAGCTCAATCGCTCTGCCCAATAGGATCTTAAGAGAGTCTATTCATACTAAAAAACAAATGGATGAGTACAGTCCACCGAAGATATTAGAAATAGTGTGAGATATTACTGCAATTGAATCTTAATTAGAAGTCAGATCAAAATATCAAAGTAATAAAGCAGTGTGATAATGCAAGTTCCTCAGGCATCAAAGACAGCCATCATCTGATCAGATACTGAGGAGTCGTAGACGTCCATGTTCTGATCAGAGTGAGTAAACGAGCGTGATCAAACAGAAACGAAGTGCATCACAATAAGCATTCATCTACGTTATACACAGATAGAAAAGCGTGTTGTTGTTATATTACATTGAAGCACAACAATAAATTATGATTAGTATCACAACGTAACTTGGAGGCTCAAATTCGTTTTATGGACGGAGCACCACATAGAGTGTGTGATGAAGGCGTATTTATACACTAGATTTATGTATCTAATTACAGTAAATGTTTGTCATCTTATGAAGTGCTTTGTCACAGTCAGGAAGTAGTTGAACTATTATGACAAAATGACAAAATGACAACTGTACATGGTCAGGTGACTTCGGACACTTCGGTTGATGAACGAAGTTGTCAAAGAAGTCGGAGACTTCAGTGACTTCAGATGGTGGAAGAAGTTGAGTGACTTGATTGTTGAAGAAGTCGAAGACTTCAGAGACTTTGAGTGATGGAAGAAGTCGAGTGACTTGACTGTTGAAGAAGTCGAAGACTTTGGAGACTTCGAGTGATGGAAGAAGTTGAGTGACTTGATTGTTGAAGAAGTCGAAGTCGAGTGACTGAAAGAAGTTGGACACTTTGGTTGATGAACGAAGTTGTGGAGGAAGTCAGAGACTTTGAAAATTTCAATGTCGAGACTTGATTGTTGAAGAAATTGAGGGTGATCAGGCATTTGATGTTCTTCATCTTTGACATTCAAATGTAGAATTAGACGGGAATGGATACCCTTTGATGCTGTTCAGCCGAAAAGTCGATGAAGTCAACTTCGGCTGGATCGGCTCTGTGTAAAATTGCAGGTTGTCGAACTGCTAGCAGAAACCCGTGTATTTTACTAGATATTATTCAAGGCCACAAATTTTGCAATTCACTATTCAGAAAAGTCATGTATCAATAGTTAAAAAAGCCAATTTGTTTCATACTAGTTGAGCTTATTTATGTGGACAAGTGTCCATAACTTCATTCTTGACACATAGGGTGATACATGTGCCAATGTAAAAAATTAATGATCATGTGGAATTCATTACAATAATAGCATCTTTCATGTTGTCTTTTTGACCCATTTTGATTGGTGTATAAAGGATAAACCTTAGTTATTTGTCCCATTGGCAAAACTATGTAACACATGGTCCTCCAACTACAAGCTACATAGCTCAAAAAAACTTAAGAAGATGAGGCTAGCTTTTTGTGTGTTTAGATTTGCAAGATTGATGGGCTTATAGTTAAATTTTACGACTCATAGGATCACAAATTGGCATAGACATAAATCAACACTATAAGCACTTAAAAAATCAAACTCCACATGGCAAACTCTATTCTCAAAATCAAACCATTCTTTAATGAGTGGCTTAGTAAAAATATTAAATCTGGATCTATCTCACTGCGGTGGCTAGTACTTGTGCAACCGGCTACCATTGATGGGTGTGTCGAACGGTGTCCCATTTAGCTTCTCTAGATTCACAGCTCCATGATTAAGAATTTCTTTGATTCGATAAGGACCTTCACCTATGAATTTTAATTTTCCTTTGATCGCCTTGGTTTTATACATCAGGACTAGATCTCCGGAATGAAGATCTTTCTTTTGTAACCTGTGATTGTGCCATGCTTTGCATCTTTCCTTTTCAGCTGCCAGTGCATGCACAGCTAGTAGGCGTGTTTCACAGAGTTTATACAGAGCTTCATGGCGTAGTTGTAGAGATTTGGATTCATTAAGGGGTTTTGTTGTTGCAATCCTTAATGAAGGGACTAAAAACTCTACAAGCATTACAACATCCTGACCATATACCAATTGGAAGGGATGCAGCATGGGAAAAATTAAAACAAAAGTATGAAGTGAGGACTGCAGCTTCAGTGATGCATCTCACAATCAGCTACAATCCATACGATGAGATGGCAACTAGTTAGACCAGCACGTTGAGAAGATCAGAATGATCTTCACTCAACTCGTTGCATCAGGACATGAGCACCAAGTCCCAGTACCACAATAGCTGATGTACTTCATGAAGTCTCTACCTATGTCCTATCAGCCGTTGAGAATGCTCATACCGAGTCTACCAAATATGACATTCGACAAAGCAATCAGTCTTGTCGCTGATGAGAGACTGATGAGGGACGAAGGAGAAGGAAGCAGTGATCAAGAGAAATCTCTCTTCACGAAAGGAAGGAAAAAAAACAAGAACAAATCCAAATTCGACAAGACGAAGTCCTCGAATCAACAATCTTCTTCCTGTGATCACTATCACAAACCAGGCCATACAGCCAACAAATGCTGGTTCAATCCAGAAATACCTTGCATGCACTACAAGAAGAAGGGATACTCTGCATACGATTGCAAATTCAACCCAAAAAGAAAGAACAAGGCTGAGAAAGCAAATGTTGCAAAGTCATCCAAGGATGCAGATAGAGGTGATGAAGCCTTCACAATACTTGATGAAGCTTCAACGAGCTACACTGAACAAGACTACGATGTAGTCATTGATTTAGGAGCAACATCACACATCACCTGCAACAAGAAAATCTTGATCGACTTCAGAGAACTGAAAATAGTAGAACAGTGATTCTAGGTGATGGGAGCAGACACGATGTCAAAGGCATCGGGACTCTACAACTGTGAACATTGTCAGGTCAAGCATAGCTTCCAGGAGCACTCTATGTGACTTCACTGAGAAAAGATCTGCTATCAGTCTCCAAGATGGCAGATCTTGGAATTTGAGTTTTGTTCGATGGCAATACATGCCGCATGATCTTAAAAACTACAACCAAACTGCTGACGGTTGGATGCAGAGAAGGAAACCTCTACCAAGCCAAGATAATCAGCAACTCTGATAGCATATTAAATGCATCAAAAAATGAAGATCAACTCTGTCATAGGAGAATGTATCATCTGAACATGAAGAACCTGTATGACATGTGTAAGAAAGCCATGGTCACAGGTCTAAAGATATAAAGACCCGATTATGAGTTCTGCGAAGCCTGTTAGAAAGGAAAACAACATCGGAATCCATTCACACATGAGGGAAGAAGAGCCAAAGAAGTTCTTGAGCTTGTCCACTCAGATGTCTGTGGACCAATGAAGGATTCGCTCTCAGGATCGAGGTATTTCCTGATGTTCATAGATGACTATAGCCGGATGACTACGATCTACTACCTAAAAAAGAAATCTTAAGTGTTTGATTCCTTCAAGAAGTTCATGGCATTTGTAGAGCAACACACCTCAAAGAAAATTCAGATTATCAGATCCGACAATGGAGGTGAGTACAAGAGCAAAGAATTTTCAAAATTCTGCCAAAAACAAGGGATCGAGCATCAGTTCACTCCTACGTACACACCAGAATATAATGTTGTCGTGGAAAGAAGAAACATGATGCTAGTCGAAGGAGCCAAATGCATGATGGCACAGGCTCAATTGCCAAGTCAATTCTGGACTGAGGCAATAGCTACAGATGTACACTTGCAGAACATATCAACAATGACAACGCTGGAAAATAAGACACCGTATGAGATGTAGACAGGTAGAAAGCTTGATCTATCATATGTACGTGTGTTTGGATGTGCAACATACAAGCACATTCCAAAAGAAAAAAGAAGCAAGCTCGATGATAAATCAGAACAAACGATCATGGTCGGATACTTGAACAGATCACAAGTGTACAGACAACCCAACCACGAAAAAAGTTGTTTTGTGTATAGATGTGAAGTTTGATGAGTCCACATTCCCTGGACTAAAAGATGAAAGAGGCCATGAGATCTTCACACTGTTGCCAATTCAAGAGGGAGATTGACCATAGACGTCAAATCAGAATGTTGAGCCACAGACTCTAGAGCAGCAGGAAGCAGAAGATCAACCCCATGAACAAGAAACGTTCGAGCAGTGACGAAATGAACCCAGAAGTTCAACAAGACAAAGAAGACCTCCAGACCGTTACACTGACAATCTTCAGTGGAGTGAAAACATGCAATTTGAGTACTCTAGTTTCACTGAAGAGCCAACAACATATCAAGAAGCTGTCCAGAGTCTAGAGGGAGAATTCTGAAAGCAGACAATGTCAGAGGAGATCGAGTTGATGAGGCCAAACGAGGCATGGACACTAGAGCCACTGCCAGAAAATAGAAAAATCATCGACTGCAAGTGGGTGTACAAGAAGAAAATGAAATCAGATGGCACTATTGGCCGTTACAAGACAAGGCTTGTCACGAAGGCTACACACAAGATATGGTGTTGATTATTTTGACACATATTCGCCAATGGTCAAGATGACAAGCATACGACTACTCCTTGCATACGCCACATAGCACAATTTGGAAATTCACCAGATTGATGTGAAGATATTCTTCTCCATGGAGATCTAGAGAAAGAAATCTTCATGAAGCAGCCTGAAGGATTTGAAGATCCTGACAATCGACAATATGTTTGTCGTTGCAAAGATGCATTTATGGTCTCAAGCAGGCATCACGATCTTGGTACAAGAAACTCGATAGTCTTCTGAAGTCTCTAGACTTCAATCCTACACAACCGGACTGTAATGTCTACATAAAAAGTATAGAAAAAGATTTTGTGATACTGACTATTTTCTTGAATGATTCCCTTATGATAGAAAATTCCTTGATGCTGATCAAAGACATGAAGAGTCAGATTTTTGAAAATTATGAAATTATAGATCTAGAAGAAGCAATAAAATGCCTCGGGCTGGAGATCAAAAGAGATCGAATAAAAGACAAAATGCACTTGATTCAATCTAAATATGCCAAAAAGGTGCTCAAGCAGTATCACATGATGGACTACAAAGAAAAGGCCACACCAATGATAGCTGGAGCCAAGTTGATGAAGCAGGACTGCCCAAAGACAGAAGAGGAAGAACAGAAGATGGTAGGTATACCCTACCAAAACCTAATTGATAGTCTGATGTACCTTACAATTTGTACCAAACCTAATCTAGCTTTCTCTGTTTACGCCTTAAGTCAATTCTCTTTCCATCCTGGCATCGCACATTGGCAAATGACAAAACGAATCCTACAATATCTGAAGGGTACCCAAATATGGGATTAACCTATAGAGTAGGAAACAAAAGAAAAGGATTCGAGCTGCACCACTACAGTGATGCAAGCTGGGCGAGCTGCAAAGATGATAGCAAGTCCATAACTGGGGGATGTACAATAGCGTGTGGAGCTGCAATCAATTGGATATGCAAAAAACAAACCTTGGTAGCTCAATCTTCTTGCGAAGCTAAATACATCGCAGCTTCAAAGGTGGCAAGCGAGGTAGTGTGGTTGCAGATGATGCTGAAGGCAATTGGGATACCATAAGGAGGACCATGCACGATGATGATGGACTCTCAGAGTGCCATTTATCTGTCCTAGGATCCAGTATTCCATTCAAAGACAAAACACATACCTCTGAAGTACCATCACATTCGAGATTTGATCTCAAAAGGAGAGCTCTAGGTCCAGTACATAAAATCTGAAGACATGATTGTAGATCTGCTCACGAAGCTACTCGACAAGCCACTCTTCGCAAAGCAAAAAAAGACAGATCTGCTCACGAAGCCGCTCGACAAGCCACTCTTCGCAAAGCAAAAAAATACAATTGGACTAAACGTGCAAAGCTGCAAGGTTCAAGAGGGAGTGTCAGAAATGGTGAACTTTTGCAACTTTGACGTGACGCAAAACGAAGCGACACGAAGCAAAGGCCGAATGGCGAACAATTTGCAAAATTCAACGTACCTCAAAAAACCTTAAGGCACGAAGCAAAGCGAAACTCGAAGATTGAATGATTCGTGAAAGTCAAACATGCCTCCAGGACTAGAAAGACACGACATGACACGACATGAAAAGAAACGAAAGAAAAATCTTTCGTGCTGTCAGTTGGCAGCTCAATGAGTGTGGAGTCTTAAACTTCAAGCCCAGCTGAAATGACTAGCAATAATGGAGAGTAACTGATTAGTTGATTAGCATTAACTACTTTCGTAATTCTCTATTTAGCTATCTTGTAAACTCCACATAGTGGAGATATAAACTAATTTTCTAGATCAAAATATACACAGAGAATGTGCGTGAGTAGAGCATAAATTAAAAAGAATAGACACGTAATAGCTGTGCATGAAAGTCTGTCAACGAGCAGAACGTCAAGCCGCCAACGAGCGAGACACTGACCATCTCGCTCTAAAAATTAAACCTTGAGAATCCAATAACCTACAAAAACATCTAAATAACATTTTTGTCAGTTGACTCCCCTTTGATGCTCTTGACTAGCTCCAAATTGCCAACTTGCCTTTTGCCTTGTTGAAGCCCTTTGAAATCAATATCTTGATCATCAACTTGACCATCAAATTCATTGAACACACTTTGTTTTCCAAATCCATTACTTTTTGTAAAGTCATGAAACCATCCAATAGGTTTTTTGTCCTTAGGTAACTCCACCAATTTCCATGTTCCATTCTTCATAAGAGCCTGATACTCAAGATCCATTGCTTGGATCCACTCCTCTTCTTTCCTTGCTTCATCTACACTTTCATAACTACTTGCTTACCCTTTTTATCATACGTGAGCCTTGAAGGTACTTGTCTTTCCCTCGATGTTGTCCTTGGCTTTTGACTTGATGAAGGTCCATCATCATCACCATCTAAAGTAGGATCTTTTACATCAACATCAAGAATGTTAGATCCATCCATATCACCTCAATCATGCTTGAAGACACTTTTGGAATGCTCCCCTCATAAAAAATGACATCTCTACCAACAATCACTTTATTAGTAGAAGGGATGTAAACCTTGTAGGCTTTACTCACCTCACTATATCCAACAAAAATACCTTTCCTTGAAGATGGATCCTCCTTGGTCCTATCATCAAGAGTAATGTTGACATAGCATGTGCATCCAAAAGTTCTTAGAAAGTTGACACTCGACCTTCTCTTGAATAGCATTTCAAAAGGTGTCCTTCCATCCATAATAGCACTCCCAAAATGGTTTATCAAGATTAGCACTTAACCTCATGGCTTTGGCACTTTCACATAAAGTCCTATTCTTCGTTTTAGCCACTCCATTTTGTTGTGGGGTCCTTGGTGTTGTATACTCCCTCTTGATCCCATGCTCATCACAAAAGGCCTTGAACTTGGTAGACATGTATTCACCACCATTGTCACTCCTTAAGCACTTGATCCTTGTGAAAAATTGGTTCTCTCTTGCATTCTTGAACTTGACAAAGACATCATACACTTCATCCTTGCTCTTTAGTAGATAGATCCAAAAAAATCTACTAAAATCATCAATGAAAGCTACATACATCTTAGCTCCACTATTCCTAATTGTAGTAATTCCATGAATATCCGAATGTACAATTTGAAAAGACATTGTAGATCTAGATGTAGATCTAGCATAAGGTAGTCTATGTGACAATGACAAAGCACGAGACTCACAAACATGATTGATACTTTTCAAGGAGCTTGGAAGACCTGTCACAACTTGCTTTCTTGCCATTACCTCCAATGACTTGCAATTGAGTGTCCCATCCTTTTATGCCAAACCTCTTGAATAGGTATTTGCTCTCTTGCAACACATCCAACCTGCTTAGCAATAACACAAGCATCTAGTTTGAACAACTTAGACATCCTTCCTTTTGATCATACAAGCATCTCCATCAAACTCAAACTTGAGGCCTTTGCTTAGCAATTGACTCACACTAAGCAAATTCTTGATAATAGATGGAATAAACAAAACATCCTCCAAATGAACATTCCTACTCCATATGCCAACAAAGAAGTGAAATACTCTTTGTGAGAGGTCATGTGTGAACTTGATCCACTATCAATCCACCATGGATCTAGATCTCCATCCTTAGCAAGCATACATGAAGACATCACAAAAGCATCATCATTTGCATCTTGAACATCCAAACCATCCTCATGAAGAGTAAGATTACCTTGCTTGTCTCCTTGATCTCTCTTCTTCTTGTAGCACTCACTTGCAAAGTGTCCTTTGATGCCACAATAGAAGCACTTGAGCTTTGATCTGTCCTTCTTTTTACCACTTGAAGAAGCATCCACTTGATCTTGCCCTTTAGACCACTTACTTTTGTCTTTTCCCTTAAATTTGCCCTTGATGAACATAGCCTCCTCTCCAACTTGAGATGTTGATGAAGATCCACCTCTTGCTTGAAGCCTATATTCGTCATTGATCGAGATCTCTTGAAGATCAATCAAACTTGGCAAAGTTCTTTGAATAGCAAGACTTTGAACAATGTTAGCATGAGCATCCAACAATCGATTAAGAATAGCTTGAACAAGCTCTCCTTCCTTAATGCTCTCATCAATGCAAGCCAACTCATCATTTAATGCTTTCACTCTCAAAATAAAAGTATTGGGACTTTCTTCATTTTTTTGCAAACAAGAAAAGATTTGCCTTCTTAGAGTCAACACTCTAGAAGTAGACTTGGATTCATAAAGCTTCTTCAATGAATCCCAAGCATCCTTTGATGAAGTACTCTTACCAACTTCCTTGAGAAGCTCATCGGTAACATTCATCTTTATCATGTGCAAAGCCTTCTTGGCCCTCTTGTCATACCTCATTTGATCTTGTTGTTTTGCTGGAAACCTACAAGAATATCCAAAACATCATACATCTCAAGAAGTGATTCCATCCTCACTTTCCACAATGAATAGCTACTTGAGGTAAGCCTATCATTGGCTTTCAACATGACTCCACTTGATGTAGCCATGTAGTAATGACCCGATCCTCTCTTTCAACCCGTTTCAATGCATAAAGCAATCCTTTGAACAACAACAAATATTTTCAAAAGGAAATTACACAGATATGAAACTACTCAATTCTATTCTAGCACTTATACCAAGCAAATCAACACATAGAATCATGAAATCTTGATCAACATTAAATCTATCCTCAATCTAATGACTCTTGTCGCTTCCTAAGATTGAAACACACTCAAATGAAGTTCAGTAACCTCACTATCTAGAGATCCAATCAAAATTAGGGTTTTGACAAAATCACAAAAAATTGATTATTCCAAATCTACATGCACATGCTGAAAAGTTGATATGCAACCTATTAGCCACCACTTAGGCTATTCCAATGATCCAAAAATCGGCCAAATCCAACATGTAAATTGATAATTTGAAATTGATCAAGATTATAAACCTATATAGGGTTTTGATCTACAAAAGATCTAATCTACAAATGCAAGAAACTTGATTTTGGTGTAGAATCTAATCTAGCATGCTCTAGCATTGATATCTTATCCGAATCATTGATAGATGTGATTGCCTCCTTTATAACTTGAAACACAAGCTCTAATACCATGTGAAAGATTTCAGATCAATAAAGACCTAAATCCATCCCTTGATCTTGGGTTAGAAGAACAACATATCACTAATCTTGCCAATGTAGAAAAATCAGCATCTACACACAAAATGAGATGCAAACTCTAATAAATCTTGATCAAACATGAACCAAAACAAAAAATACTATTGTTTTTCGTACATTTATAACAAGCTATTGTATTTCACACGTGTGGATCTATAAATAACAAATATTAGTCATTCTACACATAGAATTGCAAAATATCACAAGTATAGAGCACCAATGGATAGTAGAACCCAAGAGAACCATGTATAAGCATGAATGTGAGAGAGAGAGAGAGAGAGAGAGAGAGAGAGAGAGAGAGAGAGAGAGAGAGAGAGAGAGAGAGAGAGAGAGAGAGAGAGATATCTTCCCATGAGTTACATCCTTTTATAACATGTTCTAAACCTAAATTGCCACTTGGTTTCCCTCCAAAATGCAAACCCTACTATTTTTGGGACTTACCCAACATTTAAATTTGAATCTACTCAAACTCGGCTTCTACATTTTCTACACTTTCCAAAAGTGTTTATTCAGCTGTATTTTAGACTAATATAACTTTGAAAAGTCAAACTCTAAGTCTAATATGAAGTTGGCCTCAAATTGTGGATTTGGGATTTGATCAACTATGACCAATATTGACTAAACTAGTTGAAATCTCTCACAATACATACCATGTGGTCAAACGACAAACTTTTGAGAAAATAAGTTGTGCATAAGCCAACTGATTCGACAGTTGTTGTTGATTGTGATAATCAATAGTAGCAGTGATAGTTAATGTAATAACAAATCTAATTCACTACTATACAAGTATAGCTATAAAATCATTCACAAGTGCAAAAAATGAATGATGAAAGGATTGTTTGCGAGTATTTAAAATTGAAGCTTTCATTTTGGTCGTATTTGGAACATTGTTCAGACCAAAAGAAATGAGGATACTGTTGAGACAAGTTCATAGAGGTCTCAGCTAACAAGAAAGATAAGAAGATTGTGAAAAAATTTACCATTCGAGATGGATTGCTATTTTGAAATGGGAAGACTTGTATACCTGAGGATGATGAGCTCAAACATAAGATTTTGTTTGAATGTCAAGACATAACTTGTGAAGGACATCCTGGTATACATAAGTCTCTTGACTTGGTCAGAAGAGAGTTTTATTTGCCAAAGCTCAAGCCATATGTTGAGTCATACACTATTTAAATGTGAGCCCTGTCAACTAGCTAAGGCTTAACGTCTTAAAGCTTGTAGTTTGTTGCATCCATTGGATATCCCTTATAAGAAATGAGAGAGTATATCAATGGACTTTACAATTGGACTTCCAAAGACCCAACAGAAAAATTGATTCTATTTGGATTTTAGTGGACAGATTTACTAAGTTAGTTGCATTCATACCAGTTGAGTCAACTAGTAAAGCTTTTGATTTAGCCCAAACCTTTGTTGCGAGATTATTTCAGTTGTTGGACTGTTGAGTGACATAATTAGTGATAGAGATCCTAAATTCACATGCCACTTTGGGTCAGCAATATTCCATAAACTGGAAACTTCCCCCCAGTTTTAGTTCTTCTGATCATCTTGGAGTGGACTACTGAGACTATGGAAGATATGTTGAGGACATATGTTTTTCAGAGGAAATCTCATCGGGAAAATTACATTCCTCTGATTGAGTTTGCATACAATAGTGGAAAGCATTCTGATACAAGTTATAATCATGCTATGCTTATGTATGATTTTCAGTCTAGATCGTCGGTAAATGCAAAAATGAAAGTTAAAAGGTTGCAAATTTCCTGCATGATATGCAAGAAATGCTGCAAGTGGCTAGAAATAGTATCCGTAGTGCTCAGGACAGAGCTAAATTGTCTACTTGATTTTGTGTTCCATTTAGAATTATACGAAAAATTGATTTTTTAGCTTATAAACTAGATCTTCAAGGAAAATCTATTGCACACCCAATGTTTCATGAATCCAGTTGAAATTAAGTTTACATGAAGGTCATACAGTTGGATCTAATGAGGATTTGATGTGAAAAAATCATATCCAAAACATGCTTAATGGATCAATAGGATCTTGGCCAAATTTGGTTGCACATCTAGAATCATTCACAAGCTAGAATTCATCATCTACACATGCTAGAACTTGGAAATACATGAAGATTCTTTCAGTCCGTACAACAATAGTATTACACTGTCCTTCATATGTGTGGATTTAAGTACAACAAGAAAAATCACATTCTACACACTAGAACTCAAGATATCATGATAAGTACGCAAGAGATGGACATAGAATCAAAAGAGAGGTTATTTTATACAAAATGAGAACATGAAAATGATTTCTCCATGCTGGTATAGCTATTTATAACAGCCATTATCTCACTTGGCCACTTTCCCTAAACTTGTCCTAAAATGGCAACTTCTAGGTACTTCACCAAAAACCTAGATAAGTGACTAAATCTGATCTTATCCATGTATATACTTTCTAGAAATAGTAATTACACTTTTTTAGACCTTATTGACATTAAGAAATGTATCTCTAAGTTGAAATTTCACTTTGGCCTCCAAATTGCCAAATTAGAGCAACTAAACTAGACTAGTTTTACCACAAAACTTTGATCCATCTTAAGAATGATCTCCACCATAAGAATGTACTTCCTTTATATGGTTTTATAATAGCTTTCATGATTGATTTAGATAATAGGGTCCACATTGGATGCTTCACTAATTCTTACATCAATTTTACATATCAAGATGAAATTTCTTTGACTTAGGAATGTAAACCCTATAAGCTTTTCTTACTTCACTATAGCCAACAAAGATTCCCTTCAAGAATCCAAAAAATGAGTTAACATAGCAAGTACCACCAAAGATCTTCAAATGCTCCAACCTTGGCTTTTTACCAAAAAAACTTCAAACGAACTCTTACCATCCAAGTCTTTATTTGAGTACCTATAGCAAACAAAGTTAGTAACCCTAGTTAATAAGTGTGAGAGATATGGCACCCTGCGTGTGTAAGTCCAACCCGATGATCACATAGTTATTTGACAATTAGAAAATCAATAAAAGTACTTTAGGCCTTTTTGCGGGACTTTTAATGTTGCAGGCCTAAATGTCAAGTTAGTGAATAACCAAAATTGGTTCAAATTCAAACTCAAATTGGTTCCCTCCAATTATTGAATGGGTTCCCACTCTTTTTTAAGTTTGAATAATTAGGGAGGTAGAAATGGGCCAATAGGATTTTGAGGCCAAGGCCCTCCTCTCCACTATAAATAGGGGCACACTCAAGTTGCTCCTCATGTTCATATCCCCATACAAGCATTTGGTTCTCTTATGGAATGGATTTGTGAATGTCCTTGCTCTTTAACCCTTTTCCTCCATCTCTCATGGTTTTGTTATATTTGTTAAATTGCTGGATCTGAATGTTATTGGAGATTGCTATTTCTTATGCTTTTTGTGAGACAGAAAGGGAGAGAGAGAAAGAGTAAGCTATCTTCATTATGGATTGTAGGGTTAATGGATGTAGTGTTAATTGCATAGTGTTAATGTTTAGGGTTAATGGATGTTAGAGTTAGATGTGGATCTTCCATTCATGCTGTAATCTGAGATATGCTATCACTCTCACGGGATTGAACCTCCGCGTGATGACTAACTTCATCTCCTTGATGCTTGTTTGCTTGGATTTTGGGTTGAGGATAGGAAGGAAATAGCCCCACCACAATTTTGGCGCCATTGTCGGGGAGTTACGCCAATTTTTCAGTTTACAGCGTGGTTGTTGGATGGTTAGCTTGCATTAGGCATCTTGTCTTGGCATGAATAGTGTTAAAATTGCATTTTAGAGTTAGTTTGGAAGTGATTTTGCCAGCTTTGAGTGGATTTTCTTGCTTGAAATCTAATCTGATTATTGAACAGGGAAAGCTATTTAGATCATTATTCTTAAGATGATGTTCAAGAAAGTCGATACTTATCGCACCTCACTGGTTGATGTCGAGGAATGGTTTAATAAGTTCAAACAAACAGCATCAACTGAGTTGATAAAGGCAAAGTCAATCATCAAAGACTATGAGAAAGTTGTCGCTCCAGTATTAGAGACTTCGATCATGGGGGAGATGCTAAAGAAGATATAGTAGAAGCCACCAAAACTCAGGCTATAAAAGTAGGTCCATCTACCTCAAGGACTAGGCCATTATTTCAAAAGTCGATCACCATCGAGGACCAGATCTAGACATTTCTACAACAACATCCACATGAGTCCTTGAGGGTGTAGGAAAAATAGTAATTATTCTTCCACAGAGAACACGATGCAAGTTCGAATAAATCAAACTTATATCAGTGTCTTCAATCACAATTTTATCTGATCTATGTACTAATAGAACAATATTTATTCTGATTAAATATGCGTGAGGAAATTATATGCGGAAGTGAGATACTATGTGCGGAAGTATGAGACAACTTAAGACCATTTAGACAATAAGAAACTATTGATCAAAAACAAATTTTCATAACTCTGAATTTGATTCATCAATATACATCTCTTGTTGTCCTATCTTGTTGTTGTGTCTCTGATTGAGTGAGTTTTAACGAGTAGTGCATATGTAATTATATTGCTACAGGACATGTCTTTTGGCCTTTTATTTACAGGTCTTTTGGCCTTTTAATACTGTAACAATAGAAATCTAACCGTTTACGACGGTTGATATTCAAATAGATGCTCTGTTTCCAGGCTCAAATAAAATCTGTTCAAGAATAATTCGCGACAGTTCATCTCTTTGTCACAGCTTCGTGTTTTGCAAATTGTTCACGACACTTGTCTCTTCGCGACATTTTCGTCTTTCGTGATTTGTTCGTGACAGATGACAATTCTTGAGCTTTGAAAAAGAAGTCTAGAATATTTCGCGAACTGTTCGAGATAGTTTCGTGACAGGTGAGCTTGAAGAACGGTCCAGAAGATTTCACGAATTGTTTGTGACAATTTTGCGACATTTGAAGCTTGAAAAAGAAATAGAAAATTTTGCGACAAGATTCTGTTTGCGAATCTTTCGAGCTTCAATAAGAAAGCCACGAGCTTCCACAAGAAATTGTTTCGCAAATCTTTCAAGTTGCCTACAAGACAAATTTTGCGAATCCTTCATGAATCTTTTTGAGTTGGTCACAAATAGAAATGTTTCGAGTTCGCGTTTGTTTCTTTCTCATCCTTTGTCAAGTAAATTGTGCACTTTGTTGGTAGAATCAAGATTTGTTTGATCAGTTGTTCTACAACTCCCTCTCAAAGTGGCAGTTGGATTAATCTCAATCTTCTTCGCTGCTTCTCAAACAAAGCTTTACTTAGTGGCTTTGTAAAGATATCAGCTGTCATTTCTTCTGTGAGTATGAAGATTGTCTTCAGTATCTTCTTCTCGACTAAGTCCCAAATCACATGATACTTGATAGCTATTGCTTCGTTTGGGAGTGAAATACATGATCTTTCGTAAGATAGATTGCTGAAGTGTTATTTCTCGAATGTTTGAGGTTCGTCAGAGAATCCACAAAATTTGATGGCTGTATTAAAAACATCTTGACCATACCTTTCTGGTGGTTTTCGTTGTCTATCTGATCTTCTCACAGATCGTTTTGAGTTCAATTTTCCAAGTTTCGAGTTCGATTCTGATTCGAGCTTTTCTACTGAAATTTGAGCTGGCGATTCGATTCTGTCAGACACTCGATCTTAAACTCCTTCTGGATCTAGTAACTCTCTTTCATCTTCAGCTTGTTTTTTTTCTGTTGTCATTGGCAACTCATAATAATTTTTGAGAATTTCATAGCCGACTAGATCATTGTCTACTATGTATTTCGTCTCATCAAATTTAACATCTCGAACAACTTTTATCTTGCTAGTTTCGGGTACATAAACACTATAATATGACGAATGTAACTCAAATCCTACCAAAACACCTTGTTGTGTCTTTTCATCGAGTTTCTTTCTCAGCTTATCTGGTATGTGCATATACACTACACATCCAAATGTTCGAACATGTGCAAGATTTGGCTTCGACTTCCACCATATCTCATGAGGAGTTTTATCCGGTATTTGAGATTTCAGAATACGATTCTGAAGATAATTTGATGTAGCCACTACTTCTACCCACAACTGTATTGGTGCTTTTGCATGAGCCATCATACACCTTGCAGCTTCCATCAGTGTACGATTCCTTCGTTCAGCTATTCCATTGTGCTGAGGTGTGTAAGATGCAGTCTTCGTGTGCATACCTCGATCAGTACAATAAGCTTTGAATTCGTTGGAAATGTACTCACCTCCATGATCTGTGCAAATTTGCTTTAGCTTATTGTCTGTCTGCTTCTCAGCCCAATTCATATACTCAACGAATTTCTCGAAAGCTTTAGATTTGGTACGAATAAAGTATACTACAGCGAACTTGCTGAAGTCATCAAATAAACGTAATGAAGTACTTTGCATCGCCCAACGACAATACTCCGAATGGTCCACAAATATCTAAATGCACAATTTGAATTACCTTAGTTTATAAACATCCTTACTGAAAGGTGTTCTAGTCTTCTTGTCTTTAAAATAGGATTCATAGGTAGTTCGAATATCTCTACTTTTGATTTTGACTCCTTGAATTCTTTGACTTTTATTGGCTTAGTACAAGGCTTCCATGTTCATATGACATAGACTTTTGTGCCACAGTACATCTGTCGATTCCTGAGTTTGATTGACTTGTTTGATTCTTGTTCGAATGTTCAAGTGATACAAATATATCCCACTACTTCCCTTTGAGTTCCAACTAGTGAGTACCTTGTCATGGCTTTGTCAATGCAGCCCATGCTGCACACCTTCGCTTGTTCCAGCTCTCAATGCCCTCCTTGGCATTCAAAATGCAATCTCCATGCTGCCACCGTCAAGCACCCCTTGGCTTGATCTGAATGTCCTTGCTTGGCTTGATCTGAATGTCCTTCCTGACATTCAAAATGCAGTCACCATGCTGCCACAATCAAGCACCCCTTGGCTTGATCTGAGACATTCAAAATGCAGCCTCCATGCTGCCACCATCAAGCACCTCTTGGCTTGATCAAAATAGATTAAATCCACACTTCTCCTAGAACTTGAATCTCCTAATCACACTCCATTGGTGTGTGGGCCCATAACCATTGTTAGTTCAGAGTGCACAAAAACTGATACAAGTTACATATTTGCTCAAATGATTGTACGAGATTATGTAAGGCAGTATAAATAGATAGGAGGCTGGAAAGGGGAGGGAGAAAGGTAGCACTGAGCAGACTACCATAAATTTCTCCTTTCAAGTTCTAAAGATGTTTATAACAAAAATATGCATTTTACCTTTTGACTCTTTTCTGTTTGAAGTCTTTCTGCGCTTTCTTGTCGAAAAGTACTTCATAGAGCATAGAACGAGGGTAAAAACTGCAGATCCGCCGCAATCTAAGGTCATTGCAATTGTCTGATCTGTTCAGCTTTAGACGATTTACTAGGATCTGCAGGAAAAGATTGTCAGGTTGTCCCCTATATGACCTTGAAATTGGTTGCATTTCTTCCTGTCAATTTCATCTGGCAATTAAATTACATGTGCACACTACCTGAAGGACACACGAAGTTTGGTGTAAAAAGTGTAGTACGCTCAAACCCTTTTTAAGTGATTCTTTTGTGCGCTGGAAGTCTGGAAGCTGTTAGATCACCCACAAGTGTGTCTAACCATAAGATTCCGCAAGAACTGTTTGGAAAGACAAAATCAAACCCATAGAAAGGAAAAAAATTGTCAATCTAAGGTTATAGTCAATGGGGCTACCCTTCAGTGCTACTCACGAATTTCAGCCTTCTAAGCAGCAATATGATGCTACTATGCGTGACAATGTATAACATTCTGTACAAGAGATATCAGGGTCTTTGTTAACCATCATCGTCTGTTGCAGAAGGCTATTAGACTGATCACAGGCTGGAAAAGAGATAGATTGGACCGTTTGAGCATGTCCTATATTTTTCTGTAGTAAGAGCTTCAGGGGCTATGCCGAGGCTCTTCATGATCTATGATAGACCCTTCTGAGGACTCGTTTGGCCGCAGTAATGCACATCGCACACTGTGGCTGTTTGTTTTGTGTATTTCTGTTGAGCTATTGATTGAGCTATGCAACCTTTAGAATCACAAACTAGTAATTCAAACTATAAGAAGCCAAAGGGAAATGTGCTTCCGTTATTCTTCTTTACCAGGCCCAATTTGTGCCTTCAATAAATACATTTTGTACAGCTTGAACAAATTTTCCCTAATGATTTTGTAATAAAGGCCACAAAAATCCACAAGCTTTCAATCAGTTCTTTTCAGTCGGTTACATTTTGTTCGGAACCTGCAGAGCTCTCTTCACTCACTTGGTTCCAACTTGAATACATCAAAATGGGTAGCAACAGTTGCATGTACATTTGCTCAGAACTTGCTTCCTATGAAAAAGCATCCATTCTATGTCTTGAGCTCATCGAGTGCAGAAGGAAGCTATTTTTAGTCTTAACTATTTGTGATGAAAGATTTTTCGGACCATTCAATCACAACGAACAAACGCACATTTTGTATATGCTGCAGGTGGTTTGATAGCAACAGTGCTGACATATTTTGAGAGCACCAAAGGATCTATCTGAATTCACACGATTTCTCCATTCTTTCTCACGAGTCATGCTGAATCCTCATGAACAGTAACTGGGCCAAGAAGTTGTTGGTTAAGAACCATGTCGAGAAGCAATTAGAGGTCTTGGAGCGGCGAAGCAAGAACACCGATTTGGCAGGTGAGGAGATGACACTTTCTGCACTTAGAAGAAAACAAAGTCAAAATTGTGATGAGAATCTGAGAGTCTGAATCAGCAGCAATCGTACATGCCGATCTGTTTACACAGCTACATATCTTCATTCGAAGTACTAAGTTTACTTGTTCATACTAAATCGCAGCAACACAAGATTTTGCAGCCTTCAATCTTCGCTGTATGGTGTTCAGCAACTCATTGGATCTGATGAATGCCAAGCATGCAACGCCATAATATTCTTCCAATATTTTACGAATATTATTCAATTCAAAATTCCTTGCTGGCGTTCAATCACTCACCTACAAGAAACTCGTAGTCCTATCTGAGATAGCAATTCCGCAGCTGAATCCTTGCGTTGGGCCGAGGACATTTTGTCCAGTTTGACTTTCCAAAATTTATTAAGCAAGGCCTCAGCCTAAATTTTTTTGGAAAGCCGAACCGAACAAAATGTCCTTTACCCGACACCTTCCATAATACATCAAAGAGCAAAAAGCGCACCTGCGGGTTGCACGTGAGATCCCCTCCCCAGGCCTAGCCACCCACCTTCCCTTTGACCCCCCGAAAGGTTAGTAGCGGGGGACAAGAGAACATTATGTACTTTGAGTTTATATGGAGCCTCTCGTGCATCTAAACTTTATGAGTTTATATAGTCCACAAGCTCCAACACTCTCACTATGCACGATTTGCAAACAAGTCGATGGCGTGGACTTTAGATTTAGCTTTGCGGAAGCGTTTTAGGTGAGGTGATTAGAACGACAAAGCTATCAGTCACATGAAATAGTTTAATCTACGAATAAGTTTATTTGCGAGCGTGAATCTACTTGAAGCATTCAACATACACAACCTAGATTATTGGAACATTGATTGATTAGTCGTGTAGAAAATATAATTTGAATGCAGACAGAGATGCGTTCTTCCTGAGACAATACTATGTGACAATAGAGAGAACAAAACAATTGTGCTCTAGATGATCGATTGATCATAGCAAAAATAGATGATTCAGCTAACCGAGCAACTGATAAGTTGCTAGATATATACACATGGCTAACTAATTAAAAGAATAGTTAATCTATACTTAACAATTAGGATTAAGACACTACGTGCTGTTAGCAGTCACCATCGGACAATATCTGGAGATTCTGTCCGGTGATGATGTATGCACTTGTTGATCCACCGATAGTCAGATTGCAGCCGATTGTTCGGTGATGAATGGATGATTGTTCGAATCTGGTCAGATGGTCTGAGATGATGTATGGCCGAACTATCGAGTATGGCCTAATAAGAGAAGGTTGTCGAACTATCGAGGAAACATTGTCACCGATTCCTTTGTATTTCTGTAGACTATCAGGAAACAAGTGTATTTTTGTAGAGTATGTGACTTTACAAGTATTTACAACATCTAGTGAATGGATCTAGATAAGCAGAGATATAGGGATGGAGAGGATAGAAATCCAACACCCCCACTTAATCTGGATCCTTGAATGCCTTGATTTGTAAATTCAAGATAGCACAAAAATCCTTGTATGCTTCCTGATTCAATCTCTTTGTAAATATGTCAGCTGCCATGTATGGGGATCTGCAAAATTTCAGACTTAACTCCTTGTTGAGTATCTTGCTCCTGATATAGTGGTACTTGATCTCGATGTGTTTGCTCCTAGAGTGAAATCTAGGATTGATAGATAATGCAATAGTACTCTGATTGTCGCACTGGATCATTGTTAGAGCAAATTGTTTGAGACCAATATTAGACAATAAATTCTCCAACCGAATTGCCTCTTTGGTAGCTTGAGAGGCTGTAATGTATTCAGATTCTGTAGATGACATTGCAACAGAGGTCTGTTTTCGGCTGTTCCAAGATATATGACCATTATTGATTAGAAAGACATATCCAGAAGTCGATTTTGCTGGGATTCGACAGGCGGATCAGCCTTCAATTCTTGTTGCAACAAAATGCAGTAACAGGAAATCCTTGGCGCATGAAACTAAGTCTATCGATTTAGTAATCAGACCGATTTTGAAGTTTTTGAAATCGGTCCTACTGATCACATCTTCGAAGTTGCTAGATCAACTAAGTCGATTCCCTAGCCATGCACAAATTACCTTGATTACAGATTTTTGGCTTTGCGGAAGCGTTGAACTGAATGTAGTGATCAGAGCAAGAAAATCGAGTAGTGCTATCAGTCATACAAAACGACAAAATCTACAGAACAAGAATCTGCAAGTATGAATAAGTTCGAACATGCAATCACCTTACACAAACTAAATTGCTGGAACAATGATGGATTAGTCGTGTAGAGATACAATGTGATTGCAGAACAGATCGGGCGCATTCTTCTTGATATAATACTCTGTGATAACAGAGAAGAAGAACGATAAAATGCGCTCTAAATGAAAATCACTGATCTATTGATTCATCGATCTTAGCTGAATATGTACACATGGCCAACTAATTAAAAGAATGGTTAACTTTATAAATTAGGATTAAGACACTACTTGCTGTTGAACAGTCGACATCTAATTTAGTTAGAGATGTTGGACACATCAATGGCTTCATACAATTTAGAGATCATGGCCAAGTCGATGGCGTGGACTTTGGGTAACTTGAAGACATCGAAAATGTCGATGAATTCGGATAAGTCGATGACTTCGGACATGTCGATGTAGACTATCATCGACTTTGCTTGTATTTCTGCAGATGTCGTGACTGTGCCAATATTTACAACAACTAATAAATGAATCTAGATTAGCATGAAATAAGGATGGAGAGGATAGAAATCCAATACCCCCACTAAATCTGAATTCTTAAATGCCTTGATTCTCAAATTCAAGATAGCACAAAAATTGTTGTGTGCTTCCTGATTTAATCCCTTTGTAAATATGTTAGCTGCCATGTATTGTGTTCTGCAAAATTTTATGCTCACCTCCTTGTTGAGTATCATGCTCCTTGTATAGTGATATCTGATCTCGATGTGCTTGCTCCTAGAATGAAATCTAGGATTAATTGACAATGCAATTGCACTCTGATTGTCGCACTAGATCATTGTTGGAGCAGATTGTTTGAGACCAATATCAGACAATAAATTCCTCAACTAGATTGCCTCTTTGGTAGCTTGAGAGGCCGCAATGTACTTTGACTCTGTCTAAGACATTGCAATGGAGGTCTGCTTACAATTATTCCAAGATATCGGACCATTGTTGAGCAGAAAAACATATTCAGAAGTTGATTTTCTAGTGTCGATATCACCTGTCCAATTTGCATCTGTATATCCATGAAGAGTATGGATATCAGATGGATCTCCATCACCATAGTAAATGCAGAGGTCCATTGTAGCTCGTACATATCTAATTACTTTGAAAAGAGCTTTCCAATGGATCATGCCATGATTGGTCATGTAATGACTCAACGAATTGATGGCGTATGCAACATCTGGTCTAGTCGAGATCATTGCATACATTATGGATCCAATAATAGATTGGTATCAATACCTCTTCACTGCCTTCTCTCATTGGTTTGAGGGCACTGTTCCTTGGATAATCTGAGACTTGAATCCATAGGATTATGTACAGGCTTGTAATTCATAAGATTGAACTTCATTAGCAAGTTATAAAAGTACCTCTGCTAGGTGATATAGAGAAGTCTTTGACTTCCGTCTCAGTGGATCTGAATTCTAAAACAATAATGAGCTTCTCCAAGATCTGTAATCTTGAATTCTTGGGACAACATCCCCTTTGAATTCTTGGGACAACATCCCCTTTGTATCCTTTGTCAGAGCAATATTGTTGCCAAACAACAATGTATCATCCACATAAAGTGTGATGATGACAAAGAACTGATTAACAACTTTGTAATACACATTCCAGTTTGCAGAGCTAGGTTGAAAACTGTGATCGATCAAGAATGTGTTGATTCAATGAAACCATGCTCTGGAAGATTGTTTCAGACCGTACGAAGCTTTGTGGAGTTTGCATATCTGATCTTCACGACCATTGAGGATGTAGCCTTTTGGCTGGATCATGTAGATGTCCTCCTTGATAGCTCGATTGAGGAATGTAGTTTGTACATCCATCTGGTGCACCTCAAGATTTGCTACAACAGCATAAGAAAGTAGGAGTCAAATAGAAGTGTGCTTGACAACTGGGCTGAAGGTCTCGAAGTAGTCGATGTTGGAAAGTTGTGAAAATCCCCTTGCCACAAGTCGAGCTTTCTTTCTGTCAATGCTCCCGTCTGTCTTGTATTTGATCTTAAAGATCCATTTGCAGTCGATAATCTTTTTGTTTGCTGGCAGGTCAGTGACAGTCCAAGTGTTGTTCCTCAGAAGTGAGCTGTATTTGAGCTACAGTCTTTTTATCTTCTTCTGGATCTGACGATATAGGGTGACTACAAGAAGGAATGGAAACTTTCTTTTGAGAAGAGTCAATTGTCGGAGCAAAAATTGTGGACTGCATTTGTCCCTTGCCTTTCAAATTAGTAAATTGATCTTCGATAAAAGTCACATCCCTGTTAGTGAAAATTTTATAGGTATCTATGTTATATAGTCTGTACATTTCATCAGAATTGCAATAGCGAACAAAAATAGTTATAAAATAATGCTCATCAAGTTTCTTTCTGTTGTCCTTTGGGACATGAGCATACGCTGTGCATCGAAATACTTTCAAATGTTTGATTGAGGGTTTGAATCCTATCCAAACCTCATAAGGAGTTTTGTTGTTGGGAATGCCTTTAGTTATACATCAATTCTGCAGATAAGTTGTTGTTGAAACAACATGCTGCCAAAATGATTTGGGAAAAGAAGCATGTGTGATCATGCATTTAGCAGACTCGACTAAGGTTATGTTCTTCATTTTAGCCAGTCCATTTGACTGTGGAGAATAGGAAACAACAAACTGTTGCTCGATGCCATTGGATGAGCAGTAATCCTTGAATTTATTTGAAATGTATTCTCCACCATTGTCGCTCCTAAGAGCCTTGATTCTTCTGCTTGTTTGTAACTCGACATTCTCCTTAAATTTCTTGAAGGATTGGAAAGCTTCAGATTTGTGCTTTAGGAAACAGTCTGCTTGGTGTCGGCTGCATGAGTTTGTTGATCCGACTTCTTCTTCTTCTTCTTCTTCTTGAACTTCAAGATTCGACAGTCTTGGATCTCATGATTTGGTCTCTTGCAATACCTGCAGAAGAGTATTTTCTTGTTGTTCTAAGCAAGTGGCTGATTCTGGAACTTTTGTGACTGCCTTTGATTACTGTCAGTTTGTCGAACAACTTTCTTCTTATGTTGCTTTCTTGAGCCCTTCTTGATGAACAATGCAGTTTGTCGAACAACTTTCTTCTTTTGTTGCTTTCTTGAGCCCTTCTTGGAGAACAATGCTTGTGAGTCGTTGATGGAGGATGAAGATGCTCCAACTCTTCTTGTTTCCTCCTACAGCAACATAGTTATGACTCTGGATAATGTGATGTCTGAGTGGGTGGAGACCATTGTAATACCATATTACATGTCTATTTTTCTTGAAGTACTAGTTGATGATGCAAAATCCCAATTAACCTACTCAAGTGATGAAGATAATCACTGAATATGAAGAAATATCTAATGGACCCGACAAAGACAACTTATACAAAGATATATTGAAGACAAAGAGGCCTAAATAAATATGACTAAAGAAAGGATTATATTCTGAAGGCCAATTATGAAATGACACAAACCTTAATAAGTAGGCTAGCCCTAGGAAAGGAACATTCCAAAAGCCCTACCTGATGTGCCTCAAAGTAAACGTTGTAACCTTCCATGTGCTTGCTTCTCATTAGAGCAAAGACGTGTGACTAGGATGCCACCTAGGAAATTTACACTTGTTGTTTTCCTACTGGATGTAATTAGTTAATTAAACTAAATAAGAAATGACATATCGGTTACTAGAGAGCCACGTACTTTCACGCTTGTTCTCTATGTGAAACTACTATGCTTTAGGACCATAAATGGATCTACAAACGATCCATAAGAGTGATTGGATGCTTGCTTAACAAAAAAACTAGACACAAAAGAGTTGATCTAGATTGGCAATTTGACAAACAACAAGCATTAACAATCAAAAGCATTGATAAACATTGAAATCTGAGCCCACACGTGTGTACTACATGCTGTAGTACGGCATTTAACCTGAGAAACAAGTAGAAATTGATTTGGTTTCATTTGGATCACAAAAACTCAATGTACATAGTGAACTAGCTTGAGATTGCCAATGAGCTCCAAAAATTTTCTATCTTCTCACTATGGAGAGAGGGAATACATAGCAAATTCGACTTCCTTCTTGAAGTTAGGTGGATTTTCAGCATGTACGTAGTGAGATTATTCTCATATGTGCACAATTAATCTTGTGTGGATCTACTATTCTGGTTACTAAGGTTATCTGGTGCACTTAACCTAGTTGATGAACATAGACATATACTCAAGTATTGTGTTTGACAATTACTTGCAGAGCTAACAGATCTGTTTCGATAGATCTATTGGTTAACTTAAAATGATTTGGATAATGATCTAAATGTGGTGTTATACTAGTATAGATAAGATCTGCACCTAGACATTTAAGATTTCTAAATCATTAGCAATTAACTTGAGTAGTTGATTTACTCCTGTGGAAGATAATTGGTAAAACGGACAGTGTGAAGAGACTTCACCAGAAACTGTTTGTTATGTGTGTATTGCTTGTAAGACACATAGGAAGTTAACTCACTCTCCTTGACCTAAAATGAAACCTTAGTCTATTTCCTAGAGTCATGCCTGGTAGATAGCTAGTTGGTCAAATTTTCACCTTAAATCTAGGACTTAGGTCCTATAAACTAGGAATCACTACCAAAATGACATGACCAACCCTATGGACTTGACCTAAACTACATTAGGATGGGTTTCCCATGTGGCATCATGGCCTCACATGTGTGGGACCCACTTGTGTACACAATTTACACTATTCTACATGGTTTTTGATCAAGCTAGATTTGCCAATTTTTGGCAATTCTTCACACTCCTCCTCAAATTTAGCTTGATCTATTTACAACTCTCTTGATAGATGAATGAAAGCTTTTAGAAGTGTCTAAAAAATCTAGCTACAAACAAGGAACTTTTGAGACTCCAATAGAGAATGATGTCCATGAAGGATCTTTCACCACCTCTTAGAGGATCCCCTACAAGATGTTCCATAAATGTGTCTATATACATGTAGCACACTTCAAAACTAAACATCATGCCAAGCCATGGATTCCAAGGCATTTTGTGCACTTGAAGATACATCAATTAAACTATTAAGTGCATACATAATGTTGACAAAGACAACTTGCCTTGCTTGATCCATATGATTGAGCCTAGATGGCTCCATCTTGATACGCAAGGTTCTTCTTGGAGTCCTCGGGTCTTGAGCTTGATCCTCCACTTGACTTGACTCCAAAACATCAATGAATTTAATAAGGTGTTGATCCAAAAGTGCTTCTTCAAGTTTACAAATCTTCCACTCTTGAAAGATCACATTTCCACCATTGACAAATTCTTTGGTGGAAAACAAGTTGATTCTACAATCTCTACTTGAAGAGCAAAACACTACCATTATTCCTATCATTGAAATAGGATAATCTTTGGTCCTTACATTGGAATGATCATGCACAAAGCATGTGGACACAAAGATTTCCAAAGCAAATGATGTTTCATCTTTTATGACTCTATTCAAACTATTACAAAAAGAGTTATCCAATGAAATTGCTTTATCAACAACAAATGTAGATTTCAAAGCATCCCATTTCACTGTCTTGTCATACAAAGTAATAAACATCATGAATCTTAAAGGTAAGAAACAAGTCACCTCATGTCTACTACTACTTTTCAAAAAGTATTCAAAGATAGTAGACTCTCCAATGCTCACCACCCTTGCAAGATACACACTTGAATGGACAATTTGCATGCAATTTGATGACTCAGCCATTGTCATTGAAGACTCCCTTGGAACTCTCATGCTTTGGGGCTGATCCTCAAGATCTTCCTCCTTTTGATGCTCCTCCTCAATGCAAGCAAGGTCACACTTTTCCAAGATCTCCTCTTGAGTGATCTCCTCCTTTGCCAAGCTCATTCTTTCAAAAGAAACACTAGCTTCCAACTTAAACAATCTTCCATGTTTAAATCCCTTTGCAATGCAAACATCATTCTTCAAGATGAAGCAAACACCATGCTTAAAGTGGACATCCAAACCACTTTCTAAGAGTAGACCAACACTAAGCATATTCTTGGTGATTGATGGTACATAGAGGACATTTTCTAGATCCATGCATTTTGAGGATTCTAGACACAAAGAGATGGTACCAACACCATCTATCCTACACTCTTCATCATTTGCAGTAAAGACAAACTTTTTAGCATCATTGAAAGAGTGTAAGGTTGAGAAAAAGTCCTTTTCACAAGACATGTGGGAGCTAGCCCCACTGTCGATCCACCAATTGTCTCTTGAATTGCTATTGCTTGTTGGTGAGGATGTAGATGCCATCAAGAATACATCTACTTCATCCTCCTCCTCCTCCTTTGCAAGGTTTCCTTGTTTGTCCTCCTCCACTTGTGCTCTTAGCCTCTTGTAGCATTCAGATGCATAATGCCCCTTCTTTCCACAAAAGAATCATTTTTGCTTTGACTTGTCCTTTGAGCTTGATGCATCATCTTCTTCTTTGGCCTCCTTTGGATGCTTCTTCTTTCCATTGGTCTTCTTTTTGCCCTTGAATGAGAAATTGGCTTTCTCATCACCATCCTGCAAATACAACGAACTCATCCTAGATTTTGCATGGAGCATCCTACACTCTTCAGCCACTAATACACTGTGAAGGTTTTTGTTTGATAGTTTAAAATCTTTTAAGTTTTGGTTCTCGATTTTATTTTATTTACATTAGATAGCATGAGGGTCTTAAAAGTCTAAAAATATTAAAAAGACTTTAACAATCTAAGCAATGATAAAAGAAATATTATGTAACCTAACTGGTAGGTCAATTCTTGACAAACTTTGAGGTCAAAGGTTCAATACTTGTGTCATGCAATCCAACCATTAACATATTAATCATCTCAAATGAAAGAAATATGTGTAGTCTAACTCGACTTGTATTTTCCAAGTGTTATATGTTTTGAATGTATACTTCAATTTTTTATGTTTTTGATACATATTTCTTTTCGATATGCATCTTATGGGTTTCATAATGGAAGCAACGCCCTCTGGACACATTGGCATTACCCATTTCTTTATGTAGCCACTTTTATGAGTTTTTAGCCAATTTATTTTTGTATGTTGATGATTTTTTTTTATAAGCTGTTTGCTTTGGTAGGATTTGTTGTTGTCTAGAAATTCTAGGGAATTGACATAGAATAAATGGATATGCATCTAAAAAGTTTGGAAGATGACATGAATGAACTTGTGGGTTGATGTGAGCTGAGATGTTTAAGAGAGCATTGGGAATGCTGTTAGCGGATTTCAGAGAATCCCCAGATGCTGAGCCAAGCTAAAGACACGGAATATCTCTTACCCATGACCGATGAGGTCTTAGAAGGAGGAGAGCAGAAGAAGCTGAGAGCCGAGCATGAGAGCCGAGAAATTACTAGCTAGGATGATAGTGAATTATCTATGTGAGCCTACATGGTGTATCCCAAAGAAGGAACGACCATGTAGGAGCTAGCAATATTTCCTAGGCATTGTAAATGAATGTAGACCCCCCTTAAATTAGTTAGAGTGAGCCACCTTTTGATGGTGACCTTTAGTGGAAGGGCAAAATCCACATGTAATTTCTAATTTTGGTGAATAGCCACTTGGGCTCCACATGGGCAGCCTTCTTGCTTATTTAAGGGCCCCCCTCTCTTGTGAGAGAGCTTTGAATGTATTGTCAAGTTCTCTTGAGCAAATAAAGAAGATCCTCCACGAGTGCTTGATGATTGCTAAGCTCCTTGTTCATGGCAATGTTCTTGAGTGAAGTTTCTATGAGCATGCTTGTTTTCCTTTGTATTGTGGATTAACTAGGTTCTTGTTTTCTCTCTTGCTTAGTTGTGGATTAGAATTTATTTCTTCTTTGTGGAATAAGGTAGGAATCAACATTCAAGTAAACTAAATAGGCTGGAATTGTGGTGTAGATCTTGCATACTTTTTTACATTCCAGTTCTTGATTGTTCTTGGGCATTCTAAGCATCAAGAAATGAGTTTCTTGATTCTTGGACTGTTAAGATGCTGTTAGGAATCTAGTTTCTTGTTTCCTTGGTTGAGTAGTTTAAACTTATTTTTGATTGCCTTCTAATTTAGTAAACAGTTGTAGAACTGCTCCCTGATCCAGAACGCTGATCTTCTTGAGCTAGGAAATCCGATAGTGTCCCAATGCAAGCAAAAGGCTACTATACGAGATCCACGGACATAATCAATTGGGGTCACGCACTAGCCACTATGGACTGTGCTGATTCCAATCGTTGTCGTATCGAAACGGCTGCAGAAGGTGTGGATAGTCTCCCATCTTCTACAGACATTGACACACCCATCATCCTACTTGTGATGATTGACCTGATTCCTATAGCTTGGTGCCCAGGAAAACTTAGTGTCTCTACCGCCCATGTTTCGGAAGAAGGTATTCTTTCAATGGATGATGTAGAAATGACGGATGAACATGTACCTATATCTAGATGCACAATCTTATCCGCCAAAATCAATTCCTAAAGAGATCAAGACACCAAGACCCACGTCCAACTGACATCCAAGGTACCCAACACACAAGCGTGTAGACCCAAATCCAAAGTGTATACATGGGACATGTATCCCGACGAATTCTGGCATACAATCGATGAAGACGTGATCAGTGAGGCAACAACACCGCCCACTCAAATACCACAAAAACCTCGGTTACACCAAAATAAAATTATTGATACAAAATTAACCGAGCGTCAAAAACAGATGCGCGAGATGCTCAAACAGCCGATAAAGCCCTTGTCTGAGAAGATAGAACTCAAACAATCCGACCAAACTTCCACGTCCGGTAGAGCATCAACTCAGATGATTCCCAAAGTTCCCGAAAATTTTGTCGACCCATCTTTTGATCTTCCACAGAAGTTCAAAGATTTTACACTGGATGACATTGTTATCCAGTTACCATAGCCAACCTACACCAAGTTTCAACTCCTTTGAAGGACCTACTAAAACAATTCCACTAAATCTTAAGATCCTTACGAGGAGATAAATCGAATAGTTCATGTTGGTGCACATTTGTCATCAACCCAACTTCTGATCTGGAAACATTACTCCGCAAATACAGGGATGTATTTGCATGGAATTATATAGAAATAAAAGGATTCTCACCTGAAATAGTCCTCCATGGGATTCCTTTAACAGACAATGCTAAGCCTGTTAGGTTACCGAAGTAACCCTGTCTATCGTGAGAGGATCGACAAAGATATTAAGAAATTGCTGGATGCTGGCTTCATTTATGAAGTTCAACATACTGATTGGGTATCACCCATTGTGGTTGTACCCAAGAAAAATGACAAGCTTCGTATCTGTGTCGATCTCAAAAACCTTAATGCGAAGTGATTCCATCCTCACTTTCTACAATGAATAGTTACTTGAGATAAGCCTATCATTGGCTTACAACATGACTCCAATTGTGGTTGCCATGTAGCAATGAATTGATCTTCTTTTTCAACCTGTTTCAATGCACAAAGCACTCCTTTGAACAACAACAAATGTTTTCAAAAGAAATCACAAATATTTGAAACTATCTCAAAAAATTCTCTTCTAGCACTTATACTAAGCAAATCAACACATAGAATCATGGAATCTTGATCTATCCTCAATCTAATGACTTTTCCCACTTCCTAAGATTGAAACAAACTCAAATGAGATCCAGCATTCTCACTATCTAGAGAAAAAAATTAGGGTTTTGACAAAATCACAAAAAAATTGACTATTTCAAATCTACATGCGAATGCTGAAAATCTGATATGCAATCTATTAGCCATCACTTAGGTTGAAAATTATGTTGGGCCTCCTCTTGAAATGGGAATATTGGACAAGATCCTCACCAAAGTAAAGGCTGTAGCGACATCACCCTCATCTTCCATCTGCTCTACTGTGCTAGTAGGAAAGAATGGTAAAACCAATGTGAATGATGAGACAAACATTCGAGAAAGAGCATATATGATCGACAGTTGTTCAAGAATTACTCCCAGAGAGCTGAAAGATGCCAAAAAGGCAACATGTTGACCACGAATTCCATGCACATTTGGAACAAAAAGGTTTGGAAAGCCATCCTCAAAAGTTCTGCGACAAGCATCAACAACTTGCAACTAAGTACATGCTGAAATTGACATGTCAAGTAGAATGTAGAAAATTCATCCCTACCATCAAAGCTCAAGTGATCCTCGGCAAAACATCCACTAACTTTAAGAAACTCATAGTAACAAAATAGAAAGTGGGCATCATTATCATCAACAACATAGCATTAGTTCCAAAATGGCTAACTAGTTTAAAAGCTCGATACAATTGTGCCATAAATATCATGTCAATGTTGCAAGACCCTTTCAATAGTTGACGCTAAATGAAGTCTTGTTATAGAATCACTGACCCATGTCAACAATCTTGTGTGTTACACAACTGTAATCGAAGACATTATGATTTTTATTTAGCATCACACAAAAACTTACATTGTGATTTAAGTTGGTCCTTTATTCAATGTACTTAACTTTAATAAATAGCTATAAGAGCCCATGTGCTAAATAATGTAATTTATGATTGTTCAGTCCTCACATGTGAATTTCCAAAAGGACAATGGTGTACTTCATCAAGAAGAAATCCGAAGCTTTCAACTGCTTCAAAGTCTTCAAGGAGCGTGCTTAGAAAGAAACTGACAAAAAGATCAAAGCCTTGAGATCCGACAATGGTGGAGAGTACATCTCTACGGAATTCAAGGAGTACTGCCAAAGTCAAGACATTGAAAAGTAGTTCATCATTCCCTATTCGCCTCAGTCTAATGGCTTAGCCTAGAGAAAGAATCGTACCTTGGTCGAGTTAGCCAAATGTATGCTGGCACACACATCTTTACCAAAGAGCTTCTGAATTGAACTGTTTCCACTGTAGCTTACATCCAGAACAGATGTTCCAAGGCCCTCTCAGGTAAAACACCCCATGAGATTTGGACAAGATCTAACCCTTTAGTGAAGAACCTATGAGTATTCGGTTGCATCGCCTATGCACAGATCCTAAAGGAGACAAGGAAGAAATTCGACTTCCAAAGTCTAAAGACCATCCCGATCGGTTATACCTCCTCCAACAATACCTACAAGTTGTACGACCCTGATACCCAACACATTATATTTAGCAGGGATATAGTCTTTATCGAGGATCAGTTCATCGACTTCAAAGACAAAGGCAAAGTTCCATGCGAATCTTTGACACCTGCCCACGACACGACAATTCAAGCCTCAGGCTCCATCGTGCCAACAATCGACCAACTATTTGAGCAAGTATTGTGATATTCACATCTAATCTGTTAGAATTGAAAATTTTGAGCAAATTATTTTATTATTCTTTTGATTTTGATTGATTATGGTGTTAGCACACGAGCAAGTTTAGAGAGTAGTCAGAATCTTGATGCTGAGATCCAATGTGACTAAAAGTGATAAGGGATTCAAAGAGACTACTAGCAATTTAGACTAGTGGTTACTTGCACGTTGCCATTTAGCGTTGATATTCTACAAAGTCTATCCATTGGAAAAATTTGCTACACTAAATTTTGATGGAGTCATTATATGTAATTACGGTGTTGATATTGATCTTTTCATTAGAAACAATATGTTCATCATTGGAGGATGCCATTTTTATCTTGATCACCTAGTCTTGGTCTAGTTTTGAGATTAATTTATTGTCAAGGGATTTGATTATTATTCCCATGTCTTCTTCTTTTTTTTCTATTTGTGATTAGTAATTTTTCAAATCAAACAATTTGATGGTGATACAATGATGGTTTGACAATTATTTGTTTTGATTGAAAATCATAAAAAGTTGAAAGATTCAATAAAACCATAAAATATGAAAACTAATTAAAAGCCCACAAACAAGTGATCAACTTAAATAAACCAAAGGTTGTATAAAAAGTGAAAAGTTAAAAAATCATATAAAAGTATAGAGAAGTGAAAAATCATATAATAAACTCCTATCTACATGCACCTTAGATCCAAGTAAAGAGTCAACAGATTTTGAATATGACAGTGAAATCAATCGAACAAATAAAGTGTTCTAGAGATTATAGATCTTATTAAGTATCTCCCTAATTGGAATTACTACTATGGTGGGAGGAGGTGAACATGCCAAACCTTGTAGTCAACCTAGACATTGGGAGAACAAAGGTGTAATTGCCTAAATCCAATGATATGAAAGCCTGTATTGTTTGTGTGGTTGGGAAACTTAAGAAGTTATGCTAGTACTTCAATTTGTGCATTGATGATCCAACAAATTGTGGAATTTTAACTTGGAGCTAGATGAGCAAAAAATATAAATTGAGTGAGCTTTTATCGTAATGTTTAAAACCATCTGATTCATGCAAGATTCATGAGAATATTATTATACCTCACATGAGCTTGTAATTCATAATTCACAAATAAAAATATGTACAAGAGGCTCATTGATGAAGATGAAGCATATATAGATGCTCAACTAGTACCTATTGTGCCTCTAATGTGATAGAATTTCTTGCAACCACTACACATAAGTAATCAAGTTAATATTTCCTTTTGTATCTTGTTGTACTTCAGCATAATGACACCTAATGAAATATCATTTGCTTAAATGACGTTCTAACTCAAAAATCTCATTGATGTCACTAAAGCTAGAAAAATGTCGCTAAAATTAGCGACAGTTCCAACGACGTTCATAGTCTCATATTTCACCGATTCTATTAGAATATATTTGGGTCCTAATAGTATTTTGATGTCTCATTTTCTTTTCACTTTCATTCTTTTTGCTTTTGCTTTCTTGAACTTGTGCTTTATGAATTGTGATATTGTGCTAACTTTGTGAATGTGCTTTGTTATATTAGTTAAAGTTGTACTAATTTAGTTCAAATACATTTTTTTCATTACTTCAGTTTTCTTGCAATTTAAGTTAATTTTTTTTTTACAGTTTTACATTTGGAAGGTTCTAGAAGTAGGGTTAATGTTGTGCCCACATATGGACTGATCCCAAATTATTATTCCATAAGGAGGTTAGTAGGCCCACCTTGACCCATAAATTGATTATGATTATGACTGGTTGGGGCCCTCAATGGAATTAAATTCATAATGAGTGGTTGGAGGCCTAAAACTTAAGATGGTGGACTAGTATGAATTTAACAATGACTCATAGAAAAAGTGGGGTGAGGTGGCCCAGTGAGGCTACTAATGTAGATTCTAGTGAGCTGTCATAGTTTACTACTAGCGGTGAAGGAGCCTTGGAGGGTATATGTATACTTATATGGCTCTCACTAGTGTATGCTTGATTTTGGTGATTGTAGCTACATACTACTGTTGTGACCTCTCTCTCCCATTGAGTTTATTTGGTCCATAGCTTGGGGGCTACATCCAATCGATCTAGGTTTGGTTGGGTTGTTTATCCACCATCCAATTTCCTTTGTAATTTCTTTGTTCAGCGGCCTAGTCTTGTATGCTTGGAGGCAAGGTAGACTGAAAGTGGTATCAAAGCCAAAGCTAGGTGGAATTGTTGTTTGAACACATTGCATACCATGCATTCGATATATATAACTAAATTATTGTTCCTCACAATAAAATAAAATAGCAAAAGAGAGATCTGACCAAAACATAAGACATAAAATTAAGTAGTAGCCATTGGGGTGTGTGTCATACAAAACCGCATTGCTTGAAAAAATATATATACCTCTAAGATTTTATATCGTTTCTAAGCAAATAATGGCACTTAAATCTGAGAATTAATCAAGAAATTCCACAACATATGGTAATATGATTATTGAATGCTTTCATTTTGCAACTACATGGAA
>MU834622.1:0-45588 GCA_029204225.1 Diphasiastrum complanatum | reverse complement strand
CGGTGACAACAGATCAAGATGGGGAGCTTACAATTGAAAAAGCTCATGGAAAAGAAATTTATATAGAAAAATAGATAAATGGTCTTATTGAAAGGCCAATACAAAAATATGTACTTCAAAAATTTACATTCAATGTGTATAAATGATGACCCTTTCGGGTCTTTTGATATTCGATTGTTGATATTTCTATCATTTGATATTCTATTGTTGTTATTTCAATTCTTCATTTCACTTTTCTTGAACTTGCACATGAAAACAATGGAATTTCATTCATCAATAAACAATGTGGGTTAATATAAAAGGAGCCAAAAGTTAGCAATGTAAAATTTCACAAAGAAAGTTAAGCTCACCAATATTGTAGATTTACTGATTCATCAAAGCTTTAATTTGTTTCGACAATTTCTATGCTTGACAATAAATCTTTGCATGGGATATGATCTTCTTGCCTTGCTCTAATCTGCATTAACATTGCAAATGATCTATCAATAAATCATTGTTAATAAATAACTATATAACAATTATATAACAGACTATTTAATACAAAAACGTACCATTCTTCCATTTACTCAAAAACCATAGCTTTGAGGTATGTCAAATTGGAGCATTGTAAGTTCCGATCGTATATATTTAGACTCTAGTCCTCCACTTCAATTGTCGCAATAACAACCTCATTTTGCTTCACCTCTATTTGCATTTGCTCTTGATGGTTCACTGTAAAGTCTTGATCTAATGCTTTCCATTCATTATTATCTCTAATCCATCTTCTATAATAAAACATAAAAGAAAGCATTTGGTTTTCTATATGATATCAAAATATCATGGATGATTTGTTAGCCCTACATTGAATGCTGCCATCAGTTTTCACATCCCAATGATCATCAAGGAGTTTTGATATCATTTCATCAGTTAAATCCTTAGCAATGAACATTGTAGCTGTTTTACGAACATTACATTTAGCAAAAAAAACTACAAAAATTGCAAATGGTAAACACCAATATAGTCTATTGGTTTTTGAACCTGTGCTACATTTCATGCAGTTTTTAATGTCCATAAAAAACTTCGATCTAAAACTTTCTGTTATGGTAGAATCGGGAGGAACCCATTCCTCACTTAAAAAATGTGGTAGAGGTAGAGTTTCTAGTTTGCCATTCAAACCATTTTTGCATGGTATGTAAAGAGAATCGTAAAAAAAAATGCCAGAATCCAAAAGTGACTTTAAAGGATGATGCTTATACTGGAGTAAACCGATATCAGAATGAATAACGTGTATGATGCCTACAAGTGACTGTATTGGTTGCCATTCGCTTATGCTCAATGGATACAAGTCTGCAAAAGACAATATTCTATTTTAACACAAATATATCACAATAATGAATGTGGGCCATTAACATAGAAAAACCAGCGTAAGTTGCATCACATACATTTGCATTTGAGTCGATCTACGAGATTGACATCCTCCACCATAACTTCATTGTGCATATACACATGTTGAATCAAGACTTCTAAAATGGATTGACCTCCCTTTGAAACTTTGAACTCTAAAAGTCTTCCTTTCCCAAAGTTTCTATAATCCATATTTGATTTCTTTCATTTGCGAAATGCACCTTTTGATGAGGGATGCATCACAACCCATTGAAACTTTCTATATGTGCATGGTATCCATAACCCTTCAGAATCCCTTTCATTACAAACAGTGACCAAATTGATCGCACTACGCGATCTTCGATTGCAAGCGGCCATTGCATACCAGTGCAAGATACAAAACGATTGATAATGAACATCCAAGATACAAAATGATTGATAATGTACAAAACGATTGATAGCTTCAGTTAGTTGAACCATCCATGCAAGTTAGTTTAACTTCAGTTAGTTAAACTCGGGCAGTCTTTTCCCGACGGGCAACAATATATTATCCAATCACATATCTAGACTCTGCCCGGCGGGAGTTTTGAACTGGCTAAAAATATGCCCAGGAAATTGTAAAAAAAAAATTCCAGCAAACACCGTTACCGTCCTACACACATGTAAAAATAGTGTTGGGACATGTGGACGTCGAATAGCTGAAAAGTCAAAAAAAGTATCTTTAGAAAGGGCCCTTATAGCGCTTGGACCTTCCCTAATGAATGATAATTGCATAGCAAATGGTGTTAAACAAGGTAGTTTGTTTAAGTTGGATGCTAAAATTACTATGGCAAAAGAGGAACTCAGTCATTCAAATGTACACTCTTTTTCTCATGTACCAAGTAGTGATGATAAGATGCATGAAACATTCTTAGATGTTTATACAAGAGATGCTTGGATCCATCTAGTATCTTGTGTGAATGAAAGTGAAATCAACAACCTTGGTGTCAATGATCTTGCAATGATTGCGGAGGAGCAACAAAGTGATGGAGATCTTGAGGATCCACCTCAAAGATCAAGTGCTCCAAGAAGATCCACAAAGGCAAGGGCCGAGCCTTCAAGGCTCACTTATCTTGGCAAAGGTAATCAAGGGGAAGGTTCTCAACCATTCACTTTCAACACTTTTCTTACTTCAATGCTTGATGAACCATTTTGCTATGAGATCTACATGAGGCAACTCGAGGGCTTCATCAAAAAGGAAGTTGAAGATAAGTAGTGACTCATTTGAGAACAAGTTTTTATGTCTTAGTGATCTAAATATTGTTATGAACCAATTAAGAGTAAATTGGTTGTTTGATCAAATGAGTGCTCTCGGATTTGGGAAGAGCAAGAATGAGTTAATCACTCATTGTTTTAAAAAATGTGTTTTTTCTTTTGGAGAGGCAAATTGTAAGCTTCTTATAAGCATAATTGAAACATCCTTGAAGGACAATTATATTCATAAGAAAGTATGTAGCCTCATGAAGTTCAATATCACTTGTAATTACAAGATTAGGAAATTCATGCTTACTTTTGATGGTTTGTGGACTAGTCATTTTAGCATGATAAATCTTGGTAATAGCAACAAGTACATGTTTTGTGATCTTGATCAATGTGATTTTCACAAGACATGGAGACATCGGATTTCCTTCAAAGAGAAGCATCAAGATCAAGGAGGAGCAAGTTTCAAGTTCATGCATCTTCACTCAACATGGAAGAAATCAAGTGCAAAGGTGCAAGGAAGAATCAAGACTTTTCAATTCATCTTGGAGGAGATCAAGATCAAAGAAGCTCTATCTTGGATCATGGTGATAGATTATGTCATCATCTTTAGGGGCTCATTAGTCATCTTCTAAGCTTGGATATGATGTTAAGATCAAGTCTTAGAATTGTATATACATACATTATTGTTTCCAAGGCTAGATTTGAGGAGTGTGAAAAATAGCCTATTTTGGCAAATCTAGCCATGTAGAACTTTGTAAATATTGTGTATAATTGGGTTCCACACATGGAAGGCCAAGATGCCATGTGTCAACCCACTCCTAATGTAGGTTAGGTCAAGTCAAGAGAGTTGGCCATGTCTATTTGGTGGTCACCCCTACTTTATAGGACCTACACCTAAGTTTAAGGTGAAAATTTGACCAACTAGCTACCTACCAAGCATAACTCTAGGATCGTATACCCTCTCTCCATAGTGAGAAGATAGAAAATTTTTGGAGCTCATTGGCAATCTCAAGCTAGTTCACTATGTACATTGAGTTTTTGTGATCCAAATGAAACCAAATCAATTTCTACTTGTTTCTTAGGTTGAAGGCCGTACTACAGCCTGTAGTACACATGTGTGGGCTCGAATTTGGGCCTTTGATCTTGTTTATTGATTATCCATACTTGTTATGTGTCAAATTGCTAATCTAGATCAACATTTATTGTCTAGTTTTTTGATGCATTGTTAAGCAAGCACATAATCTCTCTTGTGGATCTTCTAAGATCCATTTTTGGTCCTCAAAGTAATGTACTTTCACATGGTAACGGGCTTCCATCCAATGGGGAGAGGGCTAAGCAACGAAATAGGAATGGGGATCTAGGCTTGCTAAGGTTGTCAATCTTAGCTTTGGATCTACTCGTGGAATAACCTAGATTGGTGCGGCGTTCATCTATGATGCTATCTCTCTTTTTGGTCTTTTCTATGGTTGGTTTATTGGTTCTTATCTAGGCGTTCTTGGCTCTAGATCTTCTCCTCAAGAGGTTAGTCTTCTCAAGGGAGGTGAACAGTGAAAGAAAACCTACCTACGGATCCTATTGACCACTCCATGATTTTCTGAGAGAGAGAGAGAGAGAGAGAGAGAGAGAGAGAGAGAGAGAGAGAGAGAGAGAGAGAGAGAGTTTTATTAGGAAGAGTAGAAGATGATCAAATACAAGGAAAATGGCTCTCTCTTATAGATTTGAGAGGTGAGCCCCCTTCACTTTGATTGGCTATTGAAGTTCCATCAGGATCACTATCTTCACCGTCAAAATCACTTTGTGTTTCTTGAGGTCAAGTTGTGTTTCCCTACTTATGAACTTTACAAAAGCTAAGTTTAAAATACTTTATTGAATAATTGTGCTTCATGGCACTTATTAGCCTAAGGCCCAATGTTGGACTCTCACACGCAGGATGCCAACTGGTTGCCTATTTCTAATACTTTCGACTCTCTACTTCTCTTGTGTAATGTTTGGGCTTATTGCATAAGCCTCTTGCCATATTCTAAAATATTCCATGTCGTACCCAGAATCAGACAACACTAAGTAATCTTAACGACCAAATATGAAGGTTTCATTTCTTTTTTCTTGAAGTTTGAATTTTGACATCTTGTTGAAATTTATCTCAAAACTCTATAATAGTTCTTCTAAAATCATCTACAAGCTATATATGTTTTTCTGCTACTACTCAATATATTCCGTCATCAAAAGATCCTATAATCTCAAACAATCAACGACCAGGAACGCAATATGGAAATTGCGATTGTAAATACTTTTGCTATGTTTTGTACTAAAAAATTCTTCCTTAAATAGAGTTCTAAAACTTGGTATGACGTTTAAGAGGTCTCTTAGCAATGCATGTTAAATATAGTGCGCATGATAGGCCTACAAATACCAAAAAAATTCTTTAGGCAATTTCTTAAAATTTCCTTTGTATTTAGCTACTTTTTGCTACCTATAGCTAAAATGGAAGCATGCTCTATCTAGTACAATATCAGGCCTACCTAGGCATACTTGAATCAACGTTTGATGATTTTACTTTTTAGCCTTTGGCATATTGACATGTCAACTTGATTTGTTTCATGTTGCTAGTCAAGTTCTACATTACTTAGGAGGAAAAATGTCGATGGTCCTCCGACTGCTCTATTTAGCCATTTGTACATTTGATTTGTAAGCATAAAATTACCACTCCTAAAATTAGTCTTTTTTCTGCGATTAAATTATTGTATGATTTTTGAATTTTTGATAACAATATAGAATATTATTATGATAAAATTCAGTAATTTCTTGAAATCAGAGCATTCGCTTCAATAAGATGTGACAAAAGTATTTTACAATGCTAAATATGCCTTCTGCTTTTTGGCCATCTTTTGATGAAAAGAAATTTTCTGAATTTGGAATTTTTTTGAGTTTTGTCCTCCATCAGTCTTGAGAAGCGGTTATTGATGCATTTATAAGTAACTTTAGGAATTGCATGAGATGCTCCTGAGATTTGCTTACCGTGCCTAACCCAGTCTTCCGAGCCATGGTCATCCAGCAACATGACAGAATTTCACTGACGAATCCCATCATGTGCATCTGTGTTTTCATGACCATTGAAAAGTAGCTAGTTTTACTGACATCCACAGTTCATGTTTTTGCATGTCCTCAAAATTTGCTTAGCTTGCATGCTTCCGTGCATTTTTCCTGGATAAGGAAGCAATCAGCCTTCATCTTCTATTGAACAAATTTCTTTTCTATATTTATTACTTAATGTTGATACCTTAGCTACAATTTTCTTTGAATATTTTACAAATGCATTTTTCCTCACCCTTGTAAGCTTGCTGGTTTATGCCAACACAATTTTTTTCTACATCAAAAAGTTCAATTGTAGATGCATATATCCTTATGTTCAATGTGCCATGCACATCTATGTTTTCATGACATTGTAGCTTCTGAAATCAACCTTTCCCTCTCCAAACAGCTTAACTTGCATCTCTCTGCCAGTCACTGCTATTATTAGCAGACATATTTTTGGTACTTCTAGGTGTAACAAAGAAAATCTTTCCTCCAACTTCCAAGAAATATCATTAAGCTAGTAGCACTGCATTGACAAGAACCAGAATTAACCAAAAATTCGTGTTAACACTGAATTTTTATCTCAACAAACCACTGACTGACTATGTACTGTCCAAGAATAGGAGCTTTCCACAAAAGCAAGTCGCCAAATTCTGCTTGCTTGGTGCTCTTGTCTTCTTACAATACCCAATTATCAAATCTTCCGAAACTTGCTTGCAACCAACTAACTAATGGAAACTTCAAGGACATCCAGATGCATTCATGAAACAAACGCCCAAAATTTAGGGATGCTTCCATAGATAATAGCTGGCAAAGGACTTTGCTTATGCCAAAATGAACGAAAAGTCACATACTATCATTTCCAAAGCTCCTCCATTGGAATGCCACGTTTTTGCAACCAACTAACTATTGGAAACTTCAAGGACATCCAGATACATTCATGAAACAAACGCCCAAAATTTAGGCCAGACTAGATTTTGGATGCTTGCATAGATAACAGCTGGCAATTGCTTGTGCCAAAATGAAGCGAAAAGTCACATACTATCATTTCCAAAGCTCCTCCATTGGAATGCCACGTTTCTCAGCTACATCCTTGAATTGTTTCATCTTGGAGACAGCATCAACAACCGCGCGTGCATTGTTTAGAGGATTCTGACTACCAAGTTCTTTCCCCAGTGCATTTTCCACACCTGCCAACTCCAGTACCACTCTCACAGAACCTCCTGCAATCACCCCTGTTCCAGGGGCAGCAGGCCTAAGCATCACCTTTGCTGCTCCATATTTACCATCAGCCCTGGAAAAAGCTTCATAGGTCAACGTGTAACCTTTAATCAATTTTAACAAGCACTAAAAAGAATAATCACAAATAGATGTCATTTAGATTTCATACTAAGTGTGGCTGTCCTCAAGACTTGAACACTTGGGCGTGGGGGAGAGAAGAAGATAAATTCAAAAGATGTTAGAAACTACCAAAGCCTATTACTGCTAGATTGCCTGGACAAGGCCAAAGCCTTGACCATGCAGAAGTGTTATATTGAAGAAATTTCCCACTCAGAAAGAAGCCTTTCTTGACGTCCAGCATGTAAGCCAAAAAATAACTTAATGGATAATTAGGATTATTTACATGCAACTTGTCATACCTATCATTGTTCCAAAACCGAGTGCCCAAATATGTTACAAATACTTGCAATTAAAAACACAAGCGCTTTCAGGTTTACACCACCAACTAAGTTGACATCAGAGTCTCAGACAGGCTTGATTAGCTGGTTTGTTACTCCCAAACCTCAGATAAAATGTCTGAGCGCACTTCTTGTTCAGTAGTATATCATCTGCAACCAATTTTGCTTTCTGCAAACAACAAGTTCCACTGGGCTTGCTACCTCAACATAACTACTCTATCTAGTAAGTATGCTGCATGGGCCATAGGGCCAAGTCTGATCATACACAGACATAAAATTGGCAAAAAAAGGCCCCAGATGACAGCACTCGAGAGTCAAACCTGCAAAATTGAGGACTAAATTAAATGCTGACATCTAGCTATTTCGTACTAATACCAGGAAGATAACATCGTAATTAACTACTCGACGGTACTACTATTATCAAAAACTAAGACTAATTTGACTAGTTGATGGTGCTGCTGTCATTGTAAATTAACTTAATCCTAAAAAACGCATGCAGTTTGTATACAAAGCAGTCCATTTTTAAAAGCCCCTCCATAGGTGCAGTTATGGGTGTGGGTGTAAAAAAAATAGCCCATTCAAAGACAAACTGGCATCATGCCCTACAATCTTTTTCTGGCCCCCACGATGCATTGAACCCTAGCAAAAGTACATTCTAGTTGTCATGAAAACACGTGATAGTAACTCATTACTGAACAGCACACTGACTATAAATTGAGTCAAGTCGGGAATAGTACGTACAACTCTTATTAACACTGCATAGAAGACTTCATGAATAATGAAACAGAGAATGGGACCTGGAATAGACTCAATCCTCTTTTAAGGAGATGCATCAAAATTATGTAGATAATGGAGTTCAATAAAGCCCAGATGCGTTCAGCAGCCAATAATCCTTTGGTAGCTCAACCAGGTTTAATAAAAAATGATAAACATTGCAACAACGTTCCTCAAAATTAATTACTTAGGCTCAGAACCTCTGTTCAATAGTAGAAACTATAAAAACGGGTATCTACCCTTTGAAGCATGAACCAGTCAGACTCATGCATGCAAAAATGTATAATATCGAATGTTAAGACTAGATATTTCCAAAACTGAACCTGCGGCATGAAAGAGATTCAAATAGAAGGCAGCAAGCCTTTAGTGCTTCCTCTTCAAATAATCTTCCCCGGGGCAAAAAAATTCCCAAAATTGATAGAATCTTTCGCTTGGCAATTTGTTCAAAAGAGCCTATAAGAAGGTAACTATGGTCAACAACCCTCTCTATAAAAGGAACAGCAGTATGTCATCACTGATCACCTTACAAGGCTTTCTTTTGTCACCTCCGGCTGTAAGCATGCTTGATCCAGCTTCAAAAAGGTTGAATTCGACATTCCTTTTGCATGAGACTTTCTCGTTAGGAGTAAATGGCCAACAAGAGCAGTAGCAAACGAGTTCTGCCACTCATGACACAAATACAGAGTACAAAAGAATACATGATAAACAGGTGCAGCAAAACTATTATCCATTCCCCTTTAATGACTGGTTTTTTTCTCGTACTCTCAAAGAGTCTCTGGCTTTTACAAACATATCTTTGACCGTCTGTAAAAACATCAGCTACATTTCACTAATAATGAACAGGCTTGATTTCACTAATGATTTTCTCTCAAATGAAATTGTCGTGAAATTTAATGTCCTTTATCCATGTGTAATACATTTAATTTCTAGTAAGGGCAATGCTCCCATGTGATTATCCCAGGAAACTTAACAAAATACAAGTCTTAGTTGGCATACTCCAAAGCTCTCAGTATATGGAATAATTAAGTAAGCCATTGTGCCTCATGCAATGTAGTTAATGTGTAAAAGGACTTGAGACATGTGTGGATTAGAAGCAAAGGACCCAAGAAACTATGTACTTACCTCTCTCATTGTATCAGCATGCAGTTCTGAAATAAGAGCATTGTGTTTTCTCTCTCCCCTCTCTCATTGTGTCTTGAATGCATTGTTGCATGCTTTATTCTCCAACATGGTATTAGAGAAAGCTATGGTTGATAGATCAGCATGCAGTACGTTCCTCTACAGAGATAGAACTCTATCAAGAAATAAAAATGATGAGAGAGAGAGAGAGAGAGAGAGAGAATAAACAGATTTCACTTAGTCCCTCTTGACAAGTCAAGATCAGACCTTTTGAATCCTTTTGTCTTATAGCATAACAGGTTAAACAAAGCTGTAAAAAACGTACAATACAGAGTACCATAAAGTGAAGCAAGTTTTAGGAAACTCGGCTCTTACCTGCCACCATCCCACCAAACAAAAACCGCACGAGTTAGTTCAGTGAGGAAGACGTGTCATAGTTGAGCATCAGTTGTTATCCATGTCCGAAACAAGATTCACTACCAGCTTAAACTGAAATATATAATAACTAGTCCAATCTTCCCTACCAACAACTTATCACATCGTGGGTCTTGCCCTAATATCACCGTATCAGGGCATCTGCCATACTGATCATTTTTAGGCAAGTATACCTATCATTACAATACCATAGTCTAAGAGCATTTTATGAAACAGCCATAATTATTCACTTACAATGGAAAAGGCCTTGTTTGGTCATAGTAGTCGCAGTATCAGGGCATATCCATGCCATACTGTACCCATTGGTATCAATAAAGAACTTGGTAGCCAATGGACTTTATGAAGCGTTGTTTGGGTAAATCCATGCCATTCAAGCTAACCTGGGAAAATCCATGTCATTCAAGTTCACCAAACCCCAGACCGATTCAAACAAAAATAGATGCGCAATTTTGTAAAACAATAAACTACTATAGTCCAGTAATATGTCTTAATGCAACAAGTAAGATGCGGTTATCCTCATAGGTATCAGGGTAAATCTCTACCATTCTGACCCACAAGACTTGTTAAGTTGTCCTGTACGAGTGTCTATCCGTTTGAGCATATCCATGCTTTCCAGACCCACCAACAACCCACCATACTTGTAATTAAGTGTAAAAACAGCTTACTTCTATGCATTGTAGGTATATGGTTCTTTCTTTAGAGAAAAGGAAACTCTTATTTACGTTATGCTAGTTTAAAAATGGTTTATTCAGTATAACAAGAATGAAGTGGAATTAGGTTAAACGACCTAAAGAGTGTTTTATAGGAAATATGTCCAATTCTAGCACATAATATTTCGAGGTCATACATATTTTCCCAAGGCTTCATCTATGGATTGTCAGAATCAAAGACAGCATGCTGCAATCAAAATATGTAGTGTTCTTGCTATATTACCTTTTAAAGATATGGAGCTTTATATTCTCACATACATTAGAACATATATTAGCTTTCAAAGAGTAGAGCTTGAAACCATAATATCTAACAGCATATACCTACCTCTGCAAAGAGCCAATTTGTAGGTATCTTTGTAGCCACAAATATAGCTGGAAACAGAAACTTTAAACCCGGCTTGTGAAAGTAATGTCGGATCAATGGAAACATACTACAAATCACAGAATTTGGGCGCACATAGCTACAGTGTAGCGCACTTCTTACATATGTATTGTATGCAAAACATACACAAAAACCAATGATCTACTTCTGGCCGCAAACTACATTTGTGTGGGTGTTTTTCCATTGTAGACCAGTGATCTACTGCTGGGTGCAAACTACATTTGTATAGACAGCGTTTTCTGGTTCTATAATCCATATACAGACAACGATCATAAATTGGATTGCAAACCCTACACTACATAACAAAATACAATCAATGTGGAAGTGGATCGCTGGCCAACGGCCTCCTACATACATGAAAAGAGGTAATTTTGAGCTCCAAAAGTCAGAAAGCTTTCTTATGGACCAGCGCTCCTCTGTAGGCAATGAATTCGCTTGATTGCTCACAATATTTTGCTCTTTGAAGAGGAAAGAGGAGAGAGGAGAGAAGAAGCAAAAGAGAGGTGGAGTCCATCGCTGCTCCACCCTCGGATTCATAGTTTTTTCAAGCATTGGTCTTAATGCCCATCGTTGGATCAAAAAGACTAACAGAAGAATAAATCCTCAACCTACATCAAAATACTTGAGGTGCAAGTTATTGCATCCCCCAAGACCCCCCATTTTTAGAAAACCAATGTTAGCAACATTAATATTGACGTGTTTAAATATGGTTTTGCTGGCGCTCTCTTAGTCGGACTTTACCCAAAAGAACTCTATAACTCTGTAGGAGTTGTACTTGTGGTCTTGTTCGACAATCATAAAGGAAGTAGTATGGTGAAATTGCATCCATATGAGAGAGAGAGAGAGAGAGAGAGAGAGAGAGAGAGAGAGAGAGAGAGAGAGAGAGAGAGAGCTTCAGTTAGAACTAACTGAAAATCGCTAACCTGTAAGTGGGGCAGGCCTCTCATCATTTGGTTAACTTTTGTGAGTTAACTGTATGTAGGGCAGCACAATTTTCAGATAGCTTCAGTTAGCAATGACTGAAAATTGCTAACCCCTTATTACCAGATTCTGGCTTACTGCATCAAAATCCAAACTAATGTGTAAAAACCAAGCCTTTATCAGTGACGCATTTACCTGTGTGGAAATGTGCGATACTTGGTCATGGGCACATTGGCCATGTGACGCCTCGCATCCACTCCAGACTTCTGCACAGCTGCAACCACTTCCTTGGCCTTTCCAACTCCCACACCCACCCGCCCCTTCTTGTCGCCCACTACAACAATGGCACGAAAAGAGAGCTGTTTGCCACCCTTCACCACTTTGGTCACTCTACGAATCTGCACAACCCTCTCTTCCAAGTTGTCCTTGGCTCCTCTCCTGGAAGGCCTGCCCATGCCATCATCCGAGCCACCTCTTCCCCTCCTTCCTTTGCCAGCCTTTCCTGCCCCATCTTCATCACCCCCATCAGTAGAAGAATCCCACCTCCTATCTTTGCTCAACCCTCCAAACTTTGGGCCATACAGTGCTTCATAAGCCTTGGTTATTTCCTCCTCCGTCTCTTGAGGTCCCTCGTCAAAATAATCAGTGCTTCTTCTGCCTTCTTCAAAAGCTGCAGCAGCCGCAACGCACTCTAACCTGCTGCCTGGCTTCTTATGTGTTGAAGCCAAGCGTGAATTTCTGAGCTGTTTGAGAGGAATGGCAACAACAGCATGTGATGGCCGTTGCAGAAACAAAGATGAGGATGAGAACGAGGAGGATGGTAGTGCAATCGACGAAGAAGAAGGGCGTGTAACGCTGACAGAGCACATCGCCATACCTCTCTCTCTCTCTCTCTCTCTCTCTCCCTCTCTCGTTGGCCACACGAGCTTTAACTTTGCTCTTGCACCACAAAGTTATCCCCAAATTTTAGAAGAATTTATAAAAATAAACATTTCAATACTCAAACTTCTTTCTTTATTAATAAAAGATCGGAATACGAGAAGGAGTGCATATATAAAGTATAAGGTCATAAGGTAAATTGAGATATTGTACATCGATTATAACAAAGCAAAATCTCACAAAGTAGCTATTGAAAGCTTACTGTTTGATGTTAATTACTAAGATAGTTACAAGTTTAGGTTGTGGAGTAAGTTGTGAAGCAATCGTTCCTGCAACTACGGCATGTCAAAGTATTGGAAGTGCTTGAATGTGTTGTAAAGTAGTCGAAACTCGTTGATGATAATAGGACATAATGTTGGATAAAGGTGATGCACCATATCCTTGGAGTTTCGCTACAATCCTGCACAGGTTAATAGAAAATCATTGAATTTTTTATGCAGGCACCCATAAGTCTCCAAGGCAAAAGGAATAAAGTCTTTTCCATGAGTGCGATGTGAATAACCACATGAACATCTCGTCAAACATGCTAGCACTGGATGAGGAAGACCCAATCTAACTCGAAGGGCAGTGACAAATAGCTCTGAAGAAAGGCACGGAGCAATGGAAGATGTTCAAATAAGACCACACCTCCAGAAGAAGCGGGAAGTGAGACTTGTCACTTAACAAACTGACCATCGGGAATAATAAAGGTTCCTGGACCCATCAAGCGACCTAGAATATCCGATAAAGTATTATTGAAATCTTGTAGCAAAGCCAAAACATCAGGGTAGAGAGTAACACATCGTAGAATATAACTAGGCTGTTAGCAAAGCATTGAGTGAGCATCTCAATTCAACTTAAGCATTGCCAAGTTTTGGTAGCAAATCAGCGTGGTGAACGTGAGCGTCCAAAGTGTGTCGCAAAGAAGAAGTCACAAAGTCAGAGGCGATGACATCTTAGTTTTTAGCAATCCCACAATAGCTTACCACTATTGCAGCAAATCTAGAAATCATTTGATATGGCATCTTGGTGAGCAACAACAGCATTTTTTATATTTGTTGCATGGTCGTGTGTAATAGCATCCATTGAACTTGTTCTTCTAAACGAGTAGCGGTAGCATTCTGTTAGCACTACTAGCTATGCATGAAAGTCTGCCAACGAGCAAAACATAGCAACTTCTATTAGAGGAGCGACAGGCGGCCATGGTGGAAACACTTGTCAACTCACTCAAAACAAAATACAAATACAAATACTTTCTTCAATTACATCTCTGATTGTTCATGTTGTTTAAACTAATAGAATGATTCATAGTCTGTGATTTGTGATTGATTGCTTAGGATCCTGCAAACAAAATTCTGCAACAACTAAATGAACAAATGAAAATCTACATGGTATCAGAGCCAAGAGTTCTCTAAGACAACACAATATGGCTACAACGATCCAGACAAGCAAACTACCGAATATGGAAGCTCAAAATCAAAATGCTTTTGAAGGGTGAAGGCATCTGGTCAGTGACCGAACTCACTAAAGAACAGCCTCTAGAGGGAGAGCCGAGGAGAGCTGAATGGATCAGAAAGGATGAGCACGCTATGGCAAGCCTCGTTTCATCCATAAACGAAGAAATACTCATGCAGATTGAAGACTATGAGAGCAGCCATGAAGCGTGAGAAAGACTAAAACAGAAGTACGAAGTGAGGATTGTCGCTTCGGTGATGCACCTGCACAATCAGTTGCAATCTATGCTATGGGGTGGCAACCAGTTGTCAAGTTCTGAGAGTTTTGGCAAACATCGCAAGACTTGGTAAATTAGTACACATCCTTGCAAAGGGTTGGCCACCAGAATCCACTCTAGAGTACATTTTTAATAGTTAGATCAGCCGCTCTAATTGTCAGATATTTGTCCCTAACAATATGTCGTGAGAGACAAATATTTGGCAATTTTTGGGGTTAAGAGATATGCCCTATAATTGTCACTAGATGAACACATGTTTGAGGTATGTTTGACTCGTAAGGTGTGCACACACTAGTCATCCAAGAAGACTTCAATAAACCTCTAGAGGAGTTCTGTAATAAGTCCTAACACCACAGTAGGGCAAACACTAACTGATCCACCCAACCTTGCCTACTCCTTGATATAGAGTAAGCCCCTCCTAGCCCAGTGTGAGGACTGGTAGCATGCTACTGCCAAGTGTCGGCCACGTGGCACTGACGTGGCCGACTGCACGTCGGGACCCAACTGGGAGCCCTATCCTACTGACAGGGTCCCTAGGCTGTGTTAGGCCCGCCATGGCTATGGACCGTGCTGGGGCACACTACTCACACTGTCTTGCCCTGTTGGTCATGTACATTGGACACGACCCTGACTGTGGTATCTGACCTATTTGTGTTCTTTAGGGTTCGGCACTGGTTATGAGCTCGTAACACTCCCTCCCCCTTAAGAACCGTCTTGGTCCTCTACAACAAAGTCTGGAAAAATCTTGCAAAGGACGCTGCCTCTTTCCCAAGTGGCATTCTCAACAGGCTGATCATTCCACTTAACCAGATATTCTCGGTATAGAGTATGACGAGTCTGCGTCTCTCTACTATCAAGAATCTCCTCTGGTTCATGTGGAGGTTGTTGAGGATCCAATGGGAGAACTAGAACACTGTCCCCTACTAGATTGTCTGATCTGGTTAAGGCTTTTTGTAACTGACTTACATGAAAGACTGGAAAAATCTTACTGCTGTGTGGGAGTTCTAGTTCATAGGTGACCTCGCCTAGTCTCCTACTGATGGTAAAGGGACCACAATACCTTGGAGACAACTTAGCACACACTCCTGATTTGAGGGTTTTAGAATCAACTGGGACTCTCAAGTAGACTTTCTCACCAGTGGAGAACTGCACATCCCGTCTGTGTGGATCTGCATAATGTCTGGCTCGATCCTGGGACTGTCTAATGCTACGCTTAGCATGTTCTATCATCTGGTTTAGGTCCTCTAAAAAGTTTCTGGCTGCTTCAACTTTTTCTTGTTTAAACCCTACAGCTGTGGGTGAGCGTGGCTGAAAACCGTACATCAGCATAAATGGGCTGTATCCCGTAGCTGAATGTTTGGTACTGTTGTAAGCAAACTCTAATATCGAGAGATACTCCTCCCAATTAGTCTGCTTCTTGCTGACGTATGCACAAAGCATATCCTCCAGCACTTGATTTACCCTTTCTGTTTGACCGTCCGTCTGTGAATGGTCCGTGGTACTCATATTAAGTTTAGTATGGAGATGATGGAATACTGCCCTCCAAAAATTTCCAGTAAACTTACTGTCTCGGTCGCTGACTATGCCGGAAGGTAGACCGTACAATTTAAATAGCCCGTCTACAAACAACCTCGCTAACTCTGGAGCTCTAACGGTTGTTTTGGTTGGAATGAAATGAGCCATTTTGGTCAGACGGTCAACTGTGACCCATATAGTGTCATTACCCTTTTGGGTTTTAGGCAGGCCTACTATAAAATCCATGGAGATACTCTCTCATTTACCAGCTGGTATTTCTAAGGGATGCAACAACCCTCCTGCCTTTGAACGCTCTGCTTTATTTACTTGACATTTCTGGCAATTGGTTACATACTGGTGGACGTCCTTTTTCATACTGGGCCAGAAAAATTGCCTACAAAGAAGCTCATAGGTCTTCTATATGTCTGGGTGTCTCGTGCTAGGATTGTCATGACATTCATATAGGACCTGCTGCCTATAATCCTCTGAATTGGGGACACATACTCTATCTCTATAGAGCAAGTACTCATCTTGAATGGAATACTGTTTCCATTTGAATCCTTGAGTCAACTGACCCTCAACCACTAGGGTCTGCTTGGGTAATACAGGCTCAGAATCCTCAACGTCATCTGACGACGTATACTCAGACTCATCATCATCCTCAACGGAAGCTGCCGTATTCTTGGATGAACTGGCACCAACCCCGGGAACTGGTTCTAGAGTCTGTAACTGTCTGCTCTGGACTGAGTTCCAGATAGTAGAGAGGAATGCATCATGCTGGCATTTCTCTCTCAAGGACTCGAGTAACTCATTACGAATCTGAGTAAAACTCGGCTCGTTTATCATAGGCATTCTGCTAAGGGCATCTGCTACTGTATTGAATTTTCCATGCCTATATCTGATAGACATGTCAAACTCTTGCATCAACTCTGCCCAACGAGCTTTCCAACCTCTAAGCTCAGGTTGATTGCAAAGATATCTGAGACTCTCATGGTCTGTCAGGACCTCAAAGTTGGCACCATACAAATAATGCCTCCAAGTCTTAAGGGCATGGACTATAGAAAAGAGTTCCTTTTCATAGGCACTGTACCTAGTCTGAACTGGCTCGAGTTTTTTACTCTTGAACACAACTGGTCGTCCACCCTGAGTTAGCACAGAACCTACTTCAAAGTCGCTAGCATCTGTTTCGACCACAAATGGCTGATTGGGGTCGACGACTTTTAAAATTGCTGCTGTATCTAAGGCTGTTTTGAGAGCATCAAAGCTCTCCTACTGTGCGGACTCCCAAATGAACTCTTTTCCCTTCCCCTTAAGGAGATTGGTCATAGGAACTGCTATCTGAGCATATTCCTTGACAAATCGTTTGTAATATCCCGCCAGACCAAGAAATATCTGAAGTTCCAAAATATTCTACGGTCTCAGCCAACTGAGTATGGCTTTAACCTTATTTGGGTCCATTTTAATCCCATCTGAAGAGATAATGTGACCCAAATATGCTACTTCTTCAACGAAGAATTCACACTTGGATTGTTTAGCATAGATCTTATGCTTTCTAAGCAGTCGAAACACCTTTCTGAGGTGTTTTAGATGCTCCTTCCTCGTTTTGTTGTAACCGAGGATGTCATCTAGAAATACGACTACAAACTTACCCAAGTATGGTCTGAGGACACTGTTCATCAAGGTCATAAAGGTAGCTGGAGCATTTGTGAGCCCAAATGGCATCACCTTAAACTCATAATGACCATGACGAGTCCTAAAAGCTTTTTTCGAGACATCTTCCGATTTTATACGGACTTGATGATATCTCGATCTGAGGTCTATTTTATTGAAAAACTTAGCCCCATCGAGTTGATCAAACAACTCGTCTGCCCGAGGCATAGGGTATTTATTCTTGATTGTGACTTTATTGAGGTCTTTGTAATCTATGCAAAGAAGCATAGACCCCTCTTTCTTTTTCACCAATAGGACTGGTGAGGCCCATGGTGAACTACTGGTCTGAATTTGGCCTTTCCCAAGATAGTTTGTTAACTGCCTAGTTATTTCTTCATCCTCTGTTCGGCTGACCCGATACTGGGGTTTAGAAATAGGTGTCGTATCTGGTACTAGGTTTATTACATGATCTACCTCTCTGCTAGGTGGTAAACCATGTGGTAAATTTTCAGGAAAAACGTCTTTAAATTTAGACAATAAAGTTTCTAATTTACTGATTTTCTGCTGAATAGAACTGGAAATAGAAACTTCAGGAATAAACTGAAAGTCACATAAGAATACCTGATGGTCTTCGTCTCCAATTAGCTGACAGAGCTCTGAACTGCAGACCATAGGGCTTTTGGGAACATCATGCTCCCCATGCAACTGGATCTCTCGGCCTTTATGCTGAAAGCTGAGGGTGTTCTCCTGATAGTTTCTATGGAGGGAAGGTCCTAAACTGTAGAGCCAATCTCTCCCGAGAACAATGTATGTTCGATCCAGGTGCATTATCTGAAAGTTTATTTCATCTTGGTACCCCTGAATACCAAGATTTAACTTACTTACCATAGTTTTCCATATTTTTTTATCTTCACCCTTAGCTAATGAAACTATGTACCTATGCTGACTAGGTACTTCTGGTAGTTGAAGCTTTTTAACCAGGGTGTGGTTGATGAAATTATGGGTTGCCCCATCATCAACCATGACTCTTACTGACTGGTTACCAACTTTCCCATGCATACGTACTAGGTCATGCGGCCCAAAGCTGAAGGGTCTCGCTAGCATTGCAGAGGTCAGCTGGCAACAGTGTTCATGATCTTCATGATACACTTTGATCTCGGAAGCTGCCGAGTCACTGGGAAAACATACAGTCTGAACAAGATGAACTTGTTTTTTATCTTTCTTATCTTTTTTAGTGAAAGGCCCCTTGGGACACTGTCTGACTGTGTGTCCATTGCCCATACACACAAAGCACAAACGTTCTTGTTTGGCTTTCTCAAAATCATCTGATTTTAAGGGCTGTATGAGTGAAGGGCGTTTCTGAGGAGCTTCACTTTTAAATTTGTCTTCTTTCTTTCTTTTTAAAAATTTCTTTTTAAATTGAAAGTCTTTCTGAGAAGGCTGCTCAAAAAGTGGCTGTTGTCTCGCCTTTTTCCTACCCACTGAATCATCATAGATTTGAGCATATCTGAGAGCTTGCTCAAGGGTAGTAGGTGAGTTTCTCTGGACCTCTACTTTATATTCATCTTTGAGGCCACGGACAAATCCCCTGATTTTCTGATAGTCATCCATATTTTTAATCTTTAAAATTGCTTCTCGATACTGCGAGATATATTGGATGAGGGACTTGTCCATTACTGTTCTTTCCCAGGCTTCCCAGGCTCTATCAAGTTCATTCTCTGGTAGAAATTCTCTTAGGAAAGCTTCTTCAAAAGCTTTCCATGACCGAGGAGTTTGCCCAGTCTCCTGGAGATTTAACCACCACTTATAGGCCATAGGCCCTAAGGAAAGACTGGCCTCAATAGCTTGCAAATGGTCAGGAGTCTGTTTAAGAGCATGAATGTTCTTCCATTTGCTGAGGAAGGTTTGTGGAATATCTGCATTTCTATCCTTCTCTTCCCCATTAAAAGTAGGAGGGTTAAGTCTTTAAAAACACTGGGGTGAGACCGTAAAGTCTCACCCGAAACTGATGGAAGTGGAGAAGGGGATAACTGAGAAGTGGAGGGAAGGCTTCCTTTCGCGGAACTCAAAATCAAGTTTTTGAGTTCAGCGAACGAGTCGTCCACACTAGACTTGAAATTGGCTAATGCCAACTTCAGTTCATCCACTTCTGTTACCAATTGGAGGAACTGCTCCTTGGTAACCAGTTCGTCGAGTTCTTCGACGAACTGTTCCTGTTTTTCTACTTCCATGGGTTCCTTCCCTTTTCTATAAGTCAAGGCTTCTGTTTCAAGTTCGTCGAAGCCTCTCTCCGGGGATTGATCAGGTCCCTGAGGAGTGGTCATCTTTGGAACTGAAAGAGAGCTACCTTAACTTCTGAAGGAAAAAAAAAGTCTAAAAGACTAATTTACAACTGTACAAGGAAAAGGAAAGATGACTTAGCTATTTCTGAGGACTGTACTTCCACAAAGAAAATCAAGAAAAGCCCTTTCAGCTCTTCCTCCACTGCTTTCAGACCTGTGGCTCTGAGAAATCTGAATAGGAGGCGGAAAAAAATACAAAAGATCTGAAATTTTTTTGCTATCCCCCCATCGCTGGTCTGACAGCACCCCAATCTGTCCACAAGAAGGCAAATTTGAAGTCCAAAAGCACTTCTGAATTTTGAAATTTCAGAAGCCCCCTACTCGCTGATTTTGTCGAAGTACTATTGCTCCAAATCTTCCAAGTTAGGGCCCAAAACTTTGTCAGAAATCTGAAAACTCAGAAGTATTGGCAGCGCTGACCCTGCTGGGAAATCTCAGCTTGAAATCCGCTCAGCTCTACTAAAATTGCACTTTGAAAACAGAAGTAGATTCTTGTATGTACAACAATGGGTCTACTTGCTATTTCCTACTCTATTTCCGTTGGAAATCTGCAAAAAGGTCTCTGAAATCAGTGATGGATAGCTGCCCTTCTAGCGAGTTACCTGTACATGGAATCTGACTCCTTACTACTGTAATTTCTCAGTGAATTTCAAAGGTTTGAAGGCTGCATCTACAACGATCCTCCTCCTCTATTCCTCTCTGAGAATCTGAGAAACACTTCCTATCTTCTGATAGCTTTCTCTACTGCTGCTCCTAAACTCCCTAGGATGGAGATGGCTCTGATACCAGTGTAATAAGTCCTAACACCACAGTAGGGCAAACACTAACTGATCCACCCAGCCTTGCCTACTCCTTGATATAGAGTAAGCCCCTCCTAGCCCAGTGTGAGGACTGGTAGCATGCTATTGCCAAGTGTCGGCCACGTGGCACTGACGTGGCCAACTGCACGTCGGGACCCAACTGGGAGCCCTATCCTGCTGACAGGGTCCCTAGGCTGTGTTAGGCCCGCCATGGCTATGGACCGTGCTGGGGCACACTACTCACATTTCTGTGTTCTCTAGGGTTCGGCACTGGTTATGAGCTCGAAACAAGTTCCTTGAATGAATAACTCATAACTCGTTGGAGAGTGCTTTATTTACAAAATATGGAGGCCCTTAAAAATATTTCTCTTTTATTTGAACCCATATTTTTTAGAATTTTTTTTGAATATGGGACAATTGGTTTAACATTCATATAAATCCTTCCGATAGTGAACTATGTTATGAAGGACTAGTCATTGTTATATGAAATTTTACTTATACAGAAGTGAATATGATTTGGAACCTATTGAAATTTTCACTTGATTCAAATTCAATGTAGAATTGACTGTATTCATGAAAGTTAGACTTCTTGGACCCAAATAATTATCTCTATTTGATAGTTGACTATTGAGATGCAATATTTCTATCACTCAGATTAAGATATGTTATGATTTGGAAAAAAAAAAAAGTATGGTTTGTAAGAGCATTGGACACTCATTACTAACATTTTTATGATCTTTGAGCACAATACATTTATTTATTTATTAATGATGGATTTTAATGGTTTAGACTTCCAACAAGTCCAATCAAGCACTATAGAATTTATTTTTATTATCTATAGAACAGAGCTTATGGTAGCAAATTACTTCACCAAAGCATTATCAAAGAACAATCATATCAGATTTAATAATATTTTAAGTTTGAAGACAAAAAAATTTCAGGATCCAGATTAAGGAAGAGTGTTGGATTTTAATGTTCAATTGAAAATCCACTTTTTAATGGTGGCAAGCACATTTTTCAGCTCACTATTGTTCAAAGAATGAGGTAAATAGTCGATTGGACTTAAGTCTTGGACTCTTGTAGGAAAGCACTAGACTCCAAGTAAGATCGATCAAGAGTAGAATTAAAAGTCAAGTTCCTCCCTCAAGCACATTATAATGTTAAGGGTGTAGCTAGTCTATAGATTTCAAAAGCACATGTGGAGATAAATGGTAAAGACACTATAATGATCCATCTTACAAGGACACATAAAGGAACATTGTGGAGTTAAACCACCCAACCAAGTAAAAGCTCAAGATTAGTCACCAAGAGCCTCACTCCCATGCCAAGAGATGTGAATACATGTAGAGAGAATCCACATGTAACAACACTTGTAAAGAAAGGGTGTAGGAGGGTGAGTTTTCACCAGTATATATAGAGTTTGATGACCTGTGCATGTGCTTATGCAACCTCTACATCAATTATGTCCAACTCCAGTCTAATTAATAGTCTCTCCACATGCATATTAGCTATTGTTAAAATACTGTACTTTGGACCTTAAATGAGCCTAATAATGACTCTCAAGAGGGATTCGGATTGATTGATTAACAATTGAATGCAAACTAGACATCAAAAATCAAGATCTAGACTGGCAATTCTACACACATTAACCAAGAGCAACCGTAAATCATTGATTATCATGAAGATCCGACCCCCACGTGTGGTACAACCTTCGGTACGGCCTGTGGATAGTAAATGAAGCTAAGAACACTTAAAATTCATTAGATCACAAGAAAAAACTAAGTACATAGTGTAGAGAGTCGAGATTATTAATGAGTTCTCAAAAATTCTAAGGCATTACTATAGAGAGGTGATAGTACATAGAAAAGCTCTTCTCCACCGTGAGTTAGGTAAAATCCAACATGTAATAAGGAAGATGATTAAGCATTTTTGCCCTGATTTTCCATTCTAGCCTAACCCTTAAGTTTTGCCACATTGGTGGCTAGATTGATCAACCAACTCCATGATTTTAGGGATTTGGTCCTATAATGTAGGAATCATCACCAAACAAACTTGAACAACCCTATGAACATGATCTAACCTATTCTAGAGTAGATTCACATGTGGCAACATAGCCTCACACGTGTGGGACCCACTAATATACATATTTACATGGTTTAATTAAGCTAGATTTGCCAAATTTGACAATTTTTCACAATTATCACACGCCAATTACTGCTCCAAGTCTCACAAGGTTATTAATTACAAACTTGGCCTTGAGTAAAATTTTGAGGCATAACTAATAATCTCAAGAATTGAAGGACCATTCCAAATCCTTTTTTGCTGACATGGATGCCACATTCTTTCCCCCTTGAACTACTTTTGTCCATGGAAGTGAAATAAGGAAAGTTCTTCTTTGCGCTTTCAACTCTTTCTTAAAAATCATTCTCCTCAATATGATCTTCCCATCTGATCAAGCACTCATAGATATAATCTTTTATTCTAAGTATGTTTCCTAGATCCTAAAAGTATTGTAAACAATGAATTCTCTAATTGGGTTTGATCCTCTCCACCCACCTTCACGTAAATGCTTTAATAGTAGAGAAAGCTCGTTGCAAGGCATGGCATGATCGTCTTTACATAAGAAAGATATGAAGGTAGGAGATCTAGTTTTGATGTACAAGTCCAAATTGATCAAAGAAAAATTGAAATTCACAGATGAAGGACCATACAGAGTTAAAGAGATATTATTGTACGGAGCAATGATCTTGGAACACCTGGATGGTAAAAGATTTGATACCCTTGTAAAGGATGCACTTAGGCGAAGGTTGAACCTTCACCAGAGACATACAAAACCTTCATCGAGCTACCCTATTGGTCAGGAACCTTTGCCATGAATTTTGGAAGCTATTTTCATAGTACTAAACATGCCTGCAAATTTTGTCCAGAAATGATGAGCCAAACCAGTTCTTTGTCTAATAGACTCTCCAGATTAGCCTATAAAAGGGCTGATTTCACGTGCTAGCAAAGCTCTTGCAAATTTTTCTCACAACTAAACTTTTCTAAGCCTTCACACAATTCTATGTTATACTTTCTAGCCTATTACTTCCAATTTCTACCCGTTCTACTTGCCATCATGTCTTCCACTGAGTCAGATACATTTGTTTCACCCCGTTATGTCATTTTCCGTGATGTTCCAACCTCAACGGGCATCATGGCGCTTCCTAGCACAAGCAACTTGGCTGAATTGATGAACCTCACCAAGCCTCTGCTCAAGGGGCGATGGGAATTCATGAAAAAGCCTTTTCAAACAAAATCAGTATGGAGTTTATTAGCATGGCCTTTGGTACTTGGAACGAGGCCAAGGCTAAATTCTATGTGACCTTTCAAGGGGTAGTGCACAAAGTGCGGGTCTCTAAGGCCACCCTTGTTGTGATAGGCGTTGTTTCTAGGCCTCTTCCTTTACTTTCTCACAAGTAGACAAACATCGCCATAAGGCCTTTTGTTGACATTCGAGTCAACCAATACCACATGAATGATGACTATCTTGTTGAATCCATTTGTGATCCTACCTTATATGTTGTCATCCACCTTTTGAACAACTTCTTGATGGTTTAGAACCTCAGGAAAGAGAGGATCTACACCAAATTGGTCGATTATCTACCAGCCATTCAACTAGAACATTTCATTTGATTTTCATAGTACCAGATCCGATAGTTAGGCAGTCTGCCTTATTTGTAAAAGATTTGGCTATGTTGGCTTCCATTCAAGAACCGTATGGGACGATTGTCTGCCATCCCTGTGTTTTGATCCAAATCTTCCAATGACATCCGACAAAGTTTTAGATCAGTTGCCGATAGCCAGACTTTACTACCCTGCCGTGATGCTAGGTGGGTCATGGGAGCAAAATTTGTATCTCGGATGACAACTCATTGGTTGGCAGGAGTTAATAAGTGCTAAAAGGTCATGTCTCATGTTATGATGGTATTGAAAGATAGCTTCTCATTTTTTGTAGTATGTAAATGAAGTATTAATACATTCGGTTTGCCCTTTGTCTGATCAGTATGGCATTAACCCTGATACGGTCATTTTTTAAGGGTAGAATGTCTAATATGATAATGATTGGTAGGGAAGATTGGACGTATGTTTTGCATTTGCAATTGAGCTGGTAACACAACTAGAAAACTCTGTGTTTATCCACGTGAGATCTGACACTCAGTCGATTTTTCAAAATTTTGTTTGCGTGGAACATCCACGCGTGGATTATCCACACCAAAAAAAATTTGGACACGTCTTTGGCCAGTCCACCGGTGTTTTTTTGACACGGCGTCGAAAAATTTATGCGCGTGGATTATCCACGCAAAATTGAATTTTGAAAATTCCGACAATTGTTTGGGAGGGAAGGTTGGCGGCGCCGGAAAGCAGCTTTGGCATGGATAATCCACGCGTGGATTATCCATGCAAATTTTAGTTTGTTCACCGGATTAGACCGGAAGTTAAAGATATCAACTCGTGGATATCTTCTGCGTGGATTGTTTTTTTGTTTTTTGCATGTTGATAATGACATGAAATTAGTTAAATAAATATATTTCTAAAGTGAATTATATTATGATTAGGCTATATTTTTTTTTTTCTAAAGTGAATTATATTATGATGAGGTTTTTTTTTTTTTTGCATGTTCATAATAAAATGGAATTAGTTAAATAAATATTTTTCTAAAGTGAATTATATCATGGTGTTCCTAGATGATTGGGATTTTTTATGAGGGCGGCCACCTACTTTTATAAGACAGTTGACTCGAGCTACCAAGAGGGTCATTATGCATGATCTAAGGCTTTGATAGTCAGGGGTTTAGGGTCTACCCTAATGGCACTCTACCTAATCTCATATCTGAGATCATTTGATATGGATTGAGAGCTCATTTTGTACATACTTCGAGAGATTATCAAGAGATGGTGATTTTGGCAAGTTTGCTCTATAATGAGGAATTGATGAATGATAAATGTGATATTTTTTGTGTCTAATGGATAAATCTGAATCTGAACAAAGTATTATACTTTCCACGTGTGTGACAGAATGTGAAGATCAATTATTTCTAGTTTTATTGTGGTGTTCAAAAGCTCTTGCCAATTAGATGCAAACTAGGTTGAATTGTGTGCTAGTTTTCTATCTATTAGATATAAGTGAAACGTTTGATGTTTTTTCAAAAAGTATCCAAATGAGGTTCATAACCTTTGATTTTAACATGGTATCAGAGCCCAAATGCAACCATCAAGGCTCAAATAAAAGGAAGAGAGAAGCAATTACAAGTTGATGATTGTTTAATTTTTATTGCCCTTATTACTACCTTAAGTTTGATGATGTTCCTTCAAGTGTGAATGAAACTGTAGCAACAAAAGAGTGATTTGATGTAATGAAAAGTGAGGTGAGTATATGATGCATTGTTTGAGATACTTGTAAAATTATTGATCCTCCATCAAAGATACAAAATGTTACTGTTTTCAAATGGGTCTTTAAGATCAAGCTTAATCAAGATGGTAGTGTGAACAATTATAACACAAGACTAGTTACCAAGGGATATGCTCAATTCAAGGGGATTGACTATGATGAAACACTTGATTTTGTCATAGTTTGTGGTGGTGATTTCATTAACTCACATGCTTTTAGTGATTTACTGCCTTTGCAACATTTCTTAAAAAATGAGAATTTTCTTGGAACATGAAGTCGTACATCTATCTTCACCGACATTATCTCCAAAAAAATGGGATTGAAGTCAAACTATGTCTATTCTTTTCACTTACTTGACCATAAATGAGACTCTATTTTGGCTAAATAACAATCATTTGAAAGCATTGTAAGAATCAATTTCATTCAGAATTGCAATAATCAATTTTTATTTAGAATTACAAGAGTCAATTTCATCAGCGACAACATCTTGCAATTCATCTCCTCTTAGATGATTTTCATCATCACTCTCACTTTCAAAAATTATTTCATCATCCTGACTATTAGAATTTCTATTCTCAACATCTATGGAAGTGGGTGCTTCAAGTATTGTTTGACGATTTATTACATCTCTAGGTAGCTCAATCTCATAGTTAAAATGAAGGTTTTCCATTTCATTCTCAATATTTGCACCCTCAAATACTCGTCGTGAACGTGGTTCAACTTGAGCTACAAACCACCATATCTTGTTTAGTCGATCTGGTTGAAAACAAAGATCACTATTTTAGAACATATCGAAAACTCAAATACTGAAGTCACTTGCAATAAAATGAAAAACATTATAGCATAGCATGTGCACCTGCTCACAGTGACGAGGCAACACCAATGTTTCAAAGGACTCCATGCTCAATGTTTTTGATGAATCAATCGTAAAAAATCCACTTGGATCCGATTTTACGGTTGCATTTCCATCTATGAACTAAAAATCCTAAACACTATCAATCTTCTCACTCACATTCATCCTCATATCATTCTCACTCCCATCTATACTCTCTTTTTCTCTCTCTCACACAACACAAAAAAAGAAAGTCACCTCTAGTTTAGGAGCGAACCACATTTTGGTTCGCCAAATGTTTTTTTTTTGGTCAAAAAATTTTGCGTGGATTATCCACGCGTGGATACTCTACGCAAATTCTAGAAACTGATTTGCGTGGATACCGCGTGGATATAATTTTTTTTTATCCATGCGATATCCACGGCCTCAACTCTCTGGATTTCACGTGGATAAAGCAAATTTCACGTGGATAATCCACGCGTGGATAAATATCCACGCAGTACCCACGCGGTATCCACGCGAAAGCCGAGTCTTTTTTATTTGAATTTTACTATGGCGTGGATAATCCACGCGAAATTAGAATTCCTATTTCCAGCTCCGAGTGTCGGAGGTTTGTCCGACTGCCGGTAGTCGGACTTGGCATGGATGTGTAAGATAGTGAATCTTGTTTCGGACATGGATAACAACTGATGCTCAACTATGACACATGTCTTCCTCACATAACTAACTCATGCGGTTGTATTTGTGGAATGGTGGCAAGTAACATATGGTGTCCTAAAACTTGCTTCGCTTTATAGTACCTTCCTTGTACTGTAAGATCTTATACAGCTTTGTTTTTAGTTGTTATGCTATAAATTAAAGGGTTCAAAGAGTTTGGTCTTGACTTGTCAAGAAGGACTATGTGAAATCTTTTTACTCTCTCTATGCATCTTACTGATATTGCTACGTGTAATGTTGATGGCCCTGATGATAAGATTTTCTGCCTTGTTGACCTTATGACTACTATGGATTGGATCAAGGTTTATATGGATTTCATCAAAAAGAAAGATATTTTGAGCATAGTTGAAAATATTTCATTGACTTCCTAACTATGTTGAACGTATTGCCGTTGAAGAAAGATTTTGTAATGTGCATATTCGGAAGATTTTTACCTGTTTGGAAGAAGAAAATGGTGCCCTCACTTCTGATACCCCTACTCTCACCGAACCTCCTCTCTCACCACACCCCTTGATCTTGTGAAAGTACTGTACTTTAGGACCATAAATGGATCTACAAAAGATCCACAAGAGTTATTGGATGCTTGCTTAACAATCTATCAAAAAACTAGACACAAAAAAGTTGATCTAGATTGGCAATTTGACAAACAACAAGCATTAACAATCAAAGGCATTGATAAACATTGAAATCCGAGACCACACGTGTGTACTACAGGCTGTAGTACGGCCTTCAACCTAAGAAACAAGTAGAAATTGATTTGGTTTCATTTGGATCACAAAAACTCAATGTACATAGTGAACTAGCTTGAGATTGCCAATGAGCTCCAAAAATTTTCTATCTTCTCACTATGGAGAGAGGGAATACATAGCAAATTCGACTTCCTTCTTGAAGTTAGGTGGATTTACAGCATGTAATAAGGAAGTTAACTCACTCTCCTTGACCTAAAATGAAATCCTAGCCTAGATCCTAGAGTTATGCTTGGTAGGTAGCTAGTTGGTCAAATTTTCACCTTAAACTTAGGTGTAGGTCCTATAAAGTAGGGATGACCACCAAATAGACATGACCAACTCTTTTGAATTGACCTAACCTACATTAGGAGTGGGTTGTCACGTGGCATCTTGGCCTTACATGTGCGGAACCCAATTATACACAACATTTACAATGTTCTACATGGTCTTTGATCAAGCTAGATTTGCCAATTTTTGGCAATTCTTCACAGATCTTTACTAGAGACTTGCTAAACTTGGTAAAATTGAATACTTACGAGCATTCAAGAATAATTTTGATATATTGATGATATCTGTTTTATTAACAATTCAGACGCATTGTCCTTTCTGGATAAAGAGCAATCTCGTGTTCCTAATAATGCTATGTGGATTTACCCCTTGGAATACTTGACCATAAAAAATATGGATTCTACTTACAATACTATTAATTTCTTAAATATTACGACTACCTTTGATAATAAGTCTGGTTTTTTTTATATGAAAAAAGTTTGATAAAAGGAAAGAGCTTCCATTTCCTACTTTCCAGTTCATATGTTGTAGATTTCACACGTGTGGATTGTCCACAACATGTACTTGTGATTTCCTAAGGTGTGTAGATGCACCAAGATCAAGACTAGATTGAGATTCAAGATCTATCTTTGATTCTATGGCAAAAACACACTACTACATGCATTCAATCACTTCCAACTCTCACTCACACATGTGGGAAGTATTAAAAATTTATTCTAAGTAAAACCAAGCTGCTCTCCTTGGGTAGAGAGAGAAAAACCATCATGAGCTCTCAGGTAGAGAGAGAAAGCTAGAAATCCAATAACACTCAAAATCCACATAATCACCAAATCAATTAGATCCAAAATGAGGAGTACAATGATACTAGTAGATCCACGAGCTACCACTATGCTTAACTATGATTGGACGACTCTTTGTCACCTCTTAATCCTATTGGACCATTGATCCATGCACCTCTTAATTCTATTGGACTATATTCAAGCACACCTCAAATTCCTATTGGACCTCACATGGTTCCACCTCTAAATCCTATTGGACCTCTTAGAATTCATCAAACAAAGGCATAACACTTGTCTACACTCTAATTGGCACGAATTTAGCCTCTTACTCTATTTTGGCTCAATAGTGGCATTACAAGTGGAAATGCATAATTTGCCATCTATGCCAAATTTGTTCCTATCAACATCCTACACCTAGATGCTTGATGTAAAAAACATAAGACCCCTATATCTAACATAGATAATCTTTTTCAATTCTTCACACTCCTCCTAGAAAATTATCTATTAAGATTTGAACATTGATCTTGATATAACTCCAAGATTAGATCTATGCTTGATGATTGCACTTTTGCTCAAAGGCTTGGTGAGTAGATCGGCAATACAAGAGGACGAGTTGACATGCTCCAAATAGATTTCTCCTCCAATAAGCCTTTCTCTCACAAAATGGTTTGCCACTTATATGTGCTTGCTTCTTTCATGAAATATGAGATTATTGGCAAGAGCTTGGGCCGAGATGTTATCACACTTGATCATTGGTAGATCATCTTCCTTGATGCACTTTAGCTCCATTAGTAACCTCTTGATCCAAAGCACCTCTTTGGTAGTTGTAGTGAGTGCTTTGTACTCGGCCTCACATGAAGAGAGAGATATAGTATCTTGCTTTTTGGAAAGCCAAGATATTAGATTGCCTCCAAGAAAGATAGTGTATGCACTAATAGACTTTCGATCCATCTTGTCACTTGCAAAGTCCGAATCCGAGTAGCCAACAATGGATAGATCTTCACTTTTATAGAGTAGACCATAATCACAAGATGAAGATACATATCTTAGAATCCTCTTGGCCATCTTCCAATGATGGATCTTAGGATCTTGCATAAATTGACTCAATTTGTGCACACAAAAACTTAGATCGGGCCTAGTAATGGTAAGCCAAATCAAGGAGCCTATAAGACTCCTGAAAAGTGTGATGTCTTCAAAGGATCTTTCATCACCTTTATTAGGATCTTTTACAATTTGCTCCATTGAAGTAACTATGCTCTTAGAATTTTCCATATGGAATGTTTTCAACATAGAGTGAGCATATCTAGATTGACATATAAAGACACAATTTTCATAAAAATCAATTTCTAGGCCTAGGATGTAATGTATCTCTCCTAGATCTTGCATTTTAAACTCACATCCAAGTGCTAGCTTAGTTTCATCAACTAGCTTGATACAACTTCCACAAAGAATAATAGTCATCAACATAAATTAGAAGAATGACAATATTGCTATCAACAAACTTTAGATACATGGAAGGATCATAGTCACTAAGAGTAAATCCTAGTGAGATAAGAAAAGAATTAAGTCTTGAATAACATGATCTTGGTGCTTGCTTGAGTCCATAAAGACTTTTGAAGAGCAAGCACACTTTGGACTCATCCTTGATGAATCTTTGAGGTTGTTCCATATAGATCTCCTCCTCAAGATAACCATTTAGAAAATCAATGGATACATCTAATTGGAACACCTTCCACTTGAAGAAACAAGCAAGAGAAACAAGAATTCTTATTGTCACCATCTTTGCAACGGGTGCAAAGGTCTCCTCATAATCAAGGCCATGGATTTGAGCAAATCCTATGGCACATAATCTTGCTTTATGCTTGTTGATGGTGCCATCATGATTGAACTTGATCCGAAATACCCACTTGCAACCAATCACATGCTTGTTGGATGGAGGATCCACAAGCTCCCAAATATTGTTAGTGATCAATGCATCATACTCTTGCTTCATGGCATCATACCACTCCTTGGTATTGAGTGCCTCTTGTACATTCTTTGGCTCTTGATGAGAGACATAAAAGTGGAATCAAGATCCACTTGTTTGCCTTTGTCAACATATGAGAGCCTCTTAGGCTCGGATCTATCTCTCATGGATCTTCTTGGTGAGAAAATTCGAGGAGAGTCTTCTTCAAATCTCGACCCCATCACATCATGATTGTCTTCAAAATCAATAATTGGTGATGCATCCATAGACTTCTTGATCTCGGCCTCTTAAAAAGATGAGTGTTGATCTTCATGAAAGACAACATCTCTACTTTCAGTAACTTGAGAAGTAGAGAGTATATAGACCCTATAGGCCTTCTTGGTGGATGAGTATCCAACCATGATCCCTTTGCATGCACTAGGATCTTCCTGCTTCCTTGTTTCCAAGGGAATATGGACAAAGCATATGCATCCAAAAACTCTAAGGTGATCAACCTTAGGCTTCTTCAAATATAAGATTTCATATGGTGACTTTCCTCCAAGAGCTATATGTGGGAGCCTATTGCAAAGATAATTTGCACAATTAATGGCTTCTCCCCAAAAATCTTTGGGCAAAGATGCCTCAATTCTCATAGATTTTGCACATTCACATAGAGATCTATTCTTTCTCTCGGCCACTCCATTTTGAGATAGAGAGTAGGCACAAGAGAACTCTCTTTTGATGCCTTCAAGCTCACAAAAATCTTGAAATTTATTGGAGATATATTCACCACCTCCATCACTTCTAAGAGCTTTAATCTTGAATGAGAATTGCTTCTCTACATAAGCTTTGAAAATAAGGAAATGATCAAACACCATAGATTTAGAAGCAAGAAGATATATCCAAGTGAATCTTGTGAAATCATCAATGAAAGTAACAAAACAAGTGGCTCCTCCCTTGCTTGTAGTTGATGAGAAATGCACATCAGAGTGGATTAACTCCAAAGGATGCTTGCTTTTGATAGAAGATCTTGTAATTGGCTTTTTGTGAGATTTAGCAATAGCACAAGCCTCACAAGGCTTGATCTTCTTGGAGAATGACTTTGGCAAGCCAATAGCTTTGGCTTCTTTGATCATAGAGAGCATGGATTTGTAGTTGGGATGTCCCAACCTCCTATGCCAGAATTCCTCCATAGAGAGCTTGTTCACAAGAGCAACATTACAAGCATTCACATACTCATTTGGATCTAGTTTATAGATGCCTCCAAATCTAGATCCTAATGCAAGTATCTCATCATTCTTTTTTATAGTGCAAGTATCAATATTGAATTTTACATCAAGGCCATTATCAAGCCATTGGCCAACACTAATAAGATTCTTAGTAAGCTTAGGTACATAAAGAACTTTAGAGAGAGAAATAACTTTAGAGGATGCAAGCTTCAAAGGAATGTTCCCTATGCCTTCAATAGGACATTCAAAATCATTTGCAGTGTATATTGATTTCTTGACTCCATCATAAGGTGCAATAGAAGAGAAAGGGTCCTTGGATCTACACATATGTGAAGAGGCTCCACTATCAATATACCATAGGCCGTCCTTCCTGAAAGGAGTAGATGAGAAACTAGAGACCATAAGAGATCCCTCTCCATCACTTGCAATAGTGTCCTCCTTCTCATTGGTAAAGTTGGCTTGCTTGAGTTGATTCTTCTTCTTGAAGCAATTGGTGGCATAATGGCCTTTCTTGCCACAATAAAAGCACTTGATCTTCTTCTTCTTGAGCTTGGATGATGAAGCATTAGAGGAATCGTCTTCCTCCTCATCTTTGTCTTTGGATTTGACTTTGTCCTTGCTTGAGGATTGTTGATGTTGGTTCTTGCTCCTCCCTTTGTGGTTATCCTTGGCAAAGAGAGCTTTGCCATCATTATGAGTGAGAGAGAGCTTGTTCGTCCTCAAGAGCTTGTACTCTTGTCTTGATTCTTCTAAAATTAGCACACTTTGGAGAGCCTCCAAACTTGGTAGCTCCTCCTTAATGGCATAGGATTGGACAAATTTATCAAATTCACTTCTCAAGCCATTGAGAATGACTTGAACTAGCTCATTTTGATTGATGGAATCACCAATATAAGCAAGTTCTCTATGAATATCTTTTACTCTCAGAACATAACTAGATGCACTCTCATCACTCTTTTGGCAACTTTGAAAGATTTGATTCCTAAGAGTAAGAAGCCTAGAGGTATTCTTAGCCTCATAGATAGTCTTGAGACAATCCCAAGCTTCTTTGGCTGTTGTACAAGAACCTATCTCCCTCAATATCTCATTAGAGACATTCATCTTAATGTAGTGGAGAGCCATCCTAGCTCTCTTTTTGTATTTTTGAACCTCTTGAAAAACTTGTGGTTCTTCTTCAAGGCCAAGAACTATGTCCATCACATCTTGAAGGACCAAGATGGACTCCATCCTCATTTTCCAAATTGAATAGTTTGAAGTGGACAATCTTTCACTTGGTTCCAACAAGGATGAACCCATTGAAGACATTTGAAGTGAAGAAAACTCAAATGATGAACAATAAATGTTGCTACACACTCTCAATAGGATCCAATAATAGAGTACTATCTCCTCCTATGAAAGATCTTGCAACTATTTGTGAATTGATTCTCACTAGCTACACAAATCTCTCTAAAACAAGATCTATTTCACATCAAATGATGGAATATGGGAAAAGTTAGGATCAAACACTCTTAGCACATGTGAAGTACACTAAGAAACCAAATTTGACTCAAATACAATGATATTGCATGAAACAAAATGGCTAAGATCTCAAAACAGTGCCTAGATCAATATAGATGAGATTGGTAAGCATACAACTGTGATTTTGGATCAACCAAACAATCTCTTGACCAAACCAAATGTGTCCACCCAGGTTTAGGTGCCCTACCTAACCCTCTTCAAAAGCTTATAACTTCTGATTGGCTCAACCAAATGGAATGAAATTGATTGCATCAGAAACTAGACAAAAATAGCTTCAAAACAAGCTATCAAGCAAGATAAATGGATCAAGCATGAGAGAGAACTTCCAAATTGAAATTGGATGTTCCTCACACGTTTCTGAGCACCTGATTTCATACAGTACCAGGTCAGACCCAATAAATGTCCTTTTGATCTCTTTTGATCCAAAATTGAACAAGATAGCTAGGAAAATGGACCTTGACAATTTCTAGCTCAAGATTGATGAATTGTTTTCACTTAAATGGATCAAAATGCATGGTAACCTTAGGTAGGATCTGATACCATGTAGATTTCACACATGTGGATTGTCCACAACATGTACTTGTGATTTCCTAAGGTGTGTAGATGCACCAAGATCAAGACTAGATTGAGATTCAAGATCTATCTTTGATTCTATGACAAAAACACACTACTACATGCATTCAATCACTTCCAGCTCTCACTCACACGTGTGGGAAGTATTTATAAACTATTCTAAGTAAAAACAAGCTGCTCTCCTTGGGTAGAGAGAGAAAAATATCATGAGCTCTCGGGTAGAGAGAGAAAGCTAGAAATCCAATAACACTCAAAATCCACATAATCACCAAATCAATTAGATCCAAAATGAGGAGTACAATGATACTAGTAGATCCACGAGCTACCACTATGCTTAACTATGATTGGACCACACTTTGTCACCTCCTAATCCTATTGGACCATTGATCCATGCACCTCTTAATTCTATTGGACTATATTCAAGCACACCTCAAATTCCTATTGGACCTCACATGGTTTCACCTCTAAATCCTATTGGACCTCTTAGAATTCATCAAACAAAAGCATTACACTTGTCTACACTCTAATTGGCACGTGTTTAGCCTCTTACTCTATTTTGGCTCAATAGTGGCATTACAAGTGGAAATGCATAATTTGCCATCTATGCCAAATTTGTTCCTATCAACATCCTACACCTAGATGCTTGATGTAAAAAACATAAGACCCCTATATCTAACATAGATAATCTTTTTCAATTCTTCACATATATTTGGCATCCAATAGACCGATTTTTAATTCTTATAAGGTTTTTATCGCACAAATTATCGTTGCTATGTATTGTTGTAGCAAACAAGATACTTATATTACTGAAGTGATTAACATTGTTAGAGCCATTCAAAAAAATGGCTTTATGAAAAGAAAACTTTATGAGATTACAAATAGTATTTTCTTACATAATATGTTTTCCGTTCTTATGTTTATACTACCAGAAAATGCAGATTTTCTTTTGGTAGGCAGTTAGCACTCCATCTCAAGGGTGCTAACTGCCCCCTGAGATTTCTTGCTAACTGCAGGTACGGTTGGTGAGTTCTCTCTCTCTCTCTCTCTCTCTCTCTCTCTCTCTCTCTCTCTCTCATGGACTCTGTTCGATGCCTATTTCGATCATATTTGTTCTACTAGCAATTGTGGAAGTTTTCGTTGCCTTTTTTTATACCTAGTAAAAAAAAAAACTCTATCTTACTACTCTAAGTTAAAAGACTCTCCAAAAAAGGTTTTTTTTGAAAAAAAGAATTTTTTGTGGGAAACTTGGTTTCCTTGAATGGTCAAGATGAGTGCACATTATAGAAATTCAATCTAATGGTGTGTGTTAACTAGCACTCAATGTACCTAACTATCATCTAATCTCTATAGAAAGAGAAGTGGCACTAACCTAATTTCCACTCTTCTTGCCTTCTCTCTCTCTCTCTCTCTCTCTCTCTCTCTCTCTCTCTCTCTCTCTCTCTCTCTTGCTATATCTCCTTTTGTCGAAGCTACTACAACCGGATTCGACTTGGAGAGAAGAAGGCCTGCCTATATCTTTGGAAGAGTATTCGTATAAGGGATTGTTACCAAATAAGGTATGAAGGATTGTTTTTCTTTTACGTATTGATACCCATACTTGAAAGATCTCTACTATTCTGTGAAGAAAAGTACGTGAATACTCATATATGTGATGAAACTATGGATGGTATAGAAACCTTGCTTCTACAAAAGCAAACAAAGTAGACACGGTGAGGCGCTGCCTCAGCTTCTCCTTGCAAAGCTGTGAGGTATGAATCTCTAGAATGATACTACTTTCTTATGTCTCTCTCTCTCTCTCTCTCTCTCTCTCTCTCTCTCTCTCTCTCTCTCTTTGTTGCTGTTTTGATTTTGTTTTAATGGGTCTCCACCAACAACGGCAGGCGGAGACCCACATCAGATTTATTTATTTTAATGGGTCTCTCTCTCTCTCTCTCTCTCTCTCTCTCTCTCTCTCAAGGAATCTATTTTGTGCTCATTTTGTTCTAATTGTTCTTCGAACAATCATGAAAAGGTCTCCTCCTTTGCTACTAAGTCAATTTAATTGTTTTACCTTGTTACACTAAGTTGGATGACCCCCAAGAGTTTTTTAATAGAAATGGTTAATTTGGTTGGAAACTTGATTTCTTTGAACGACTAAGATGAGTGCACATTATAGGGATTCGATCTAACGGTGGGCATTGGCAAGCACTCAGTGCACCTAAGTGTACTATGATTTCTATAAAAAGGAAAATGACACAACCCTAAATTTCACTCTCTCTCTCTCTCTCTCTCTCTCTCTCTCTCTCTCTCTCATTTCATCTCTCTAGTGCGACCTAATTTGGCTTGGATGAGTGGATAACCTGTGAATGCGTTTGAAAGAGTATTCGTAAGGGGAATTGCTACAAACTAAGGTAAGATTGATATCAATTATTTGGCTTAATGCTCGCTTATACATGAAAGTTTTGAACTTGCTAGTTATGCTTGATGTGAATAGCTCACATATGTGATGGGAATTGTGGATTGGTATAGAATTTTTGCTTCTAAAAGAGCAACCGAAGTGTCTACGGTTAGACGCTGCCTCAGCTTCGTTCTTGTTCGATCCGTGAGGTACAACACTCAGATTTACTACAGATTCGTTGCCATTGAATAGCGACTACCTACCTGAAAGTAAATCGCAGTTATGAATGCTTTATGACAGGTGTTTTAATGGAGTTTGTGGGCTGCTGGCCAACGACTAACTGATTGCTAATAGATCGCACTTCTACAAACAATATAGATTGATTTATATATTGAATTGCATATGTGCTTTGGCGCCCTGCCTAATGGACAGATGGCCGCCCATCTATGATAAGTTTGATTGCTGTTTTTGTAACATATGAGCATCATTTTACACACAAAGTTTTGAGGTTTTTTAGTTTCTACTCAAACGCAGCTTGTAGTAAAGAGCAAAATGCCACCCAATAAACCCTTGGGTTGCTTTATAATCATGCTATTATACTGCAAAAGAGCATGTAATATTTATGTGCTTAGGTATTCATACGGTTTCTATGAGTTTAGATTGACAATAACACAAGAAGTTTTTATCAAACATGGAAAGTGTTAAGATCTTTTGTACATAAGAATAACCAAACAGATGATATCTTTTAGAGTTTGTTGAAATATAAGTAAAGAACTAGTATGAAATGGTTCTATGACAAATGAGGTGAATGTAAATGTTTGTTAGAACTTAATATGATTCATGCGTATAACCTGCTTGACCTAAACCTTATACTATTCTTGAAATAAGATAAGCTAGCAAAGACATTGCGCTATCATTAACCCGTCATTGTTGTATTAGAATCATTAGTACCTAAGGAGGGTGTTTCGCTTAAATCATTTGGAGATGGGTAGCCCTCAAGAGATGTCTTCGCCTCGCATCCAAGTATAAAGCTGTATGTAAAATATCGGTATGTTTTGTCTTCTCACCTTGTTATAAGATTTATGTAAGCATGTCAAACGCGTAATGTGATACGGTCAATTTTCTCATGAGAAACTTAGATAATGGGGTGTTGTTGTTTGTTTTCAAAATCTAGTCCTGAAGGTATGCGTCTCATGTTTGCATAAGAACATAAGAACGGTTGCTATATGTATGTTATGTTTGGTTTAGGGTATGGCTCGAGCGGGCTTGTATGACATGGATTTGCCCAAGCTATAAGGTGCTTGGACTTCCTAGTTTTGTTATGGGAAGTCCTTGGGGCTAGTATGACACAAATCTGCCTTAGTATCTAGCACTGATGCAAAGGTCATGTCTCCTTATACATTGTGTATTGCAAGATAGCTTCTTATATGTGTAGAATATTAATATGAACTTAATATATTCGGTTCACTCTTATACTGATCAGTATGGCATCTGCCCTGATACGGTTTCGTTTTAGGACAATATATTGTTAATGTTGTAAAGCATAGTAGGGAAGATTGGACGTATGATTTGTATTTGCAATTGAGCTGATAAGGTAATGAATCTTGTTTCAGACATGGATAACAACTGATACTTAGCTATGACACATGTCTTCCTCACGTAACTAACTCGCACGGTTGTGTTATGTGGTTGGTGGTAGGTAACAACTGACTGTCATAAAATTTGCTTCACTTTATAGTTCCTTGTATTGTAAGACTTTATACAACTTTGTCTTTACTTGTAATGTTATAAATTAAAGGGTTCAAAGGGTTTGGTCTTGACTTGTCAAGAGAGACTATGATGTTTCTACTCTCTCTCTGCATATTTTTAAGATGTAAACCTGACTACCTTTGGCCGAAACCTTCTCTGTCCTTGGGGCTAGTATGACATGGATCTGCCCTAGTATCTAGCATTGATGCAGAGGTCATGTCTCCTTATACACTTGTATTGAAAGATATCTTCTTATATGTATAGAATATTAATATGAACTTAATATATTCGGTTTGCCCTTATACTGATCATTATGACATCTGCTCTGATACGGTTTCGTTTTAGGACATAATATATTGTTAATGTTGTAAAGCATGGTAGGGAAGATTGGACGTATGATTTGTATTTGCAATTGAGCTGATAAGGTAGTGAATCTTGTTTCAGACATGGATAACAACTGATACTCAGCTATGACACCTGTCTTCCTCACGTAACTAACTCGTACGACTATGTTTTGTGGTTGGTGGCATGTAACAGCTGACTGTCATAAAAGTTGCTTCGATTTATAGTTCTTTGTATTGTAAGACTTTATACAGCTTTGTCTTTACTTGTAATGCTATAAATTAAAGGGTTCAAAGGGTTTGGTCTTGACTTGTCAAGAGGGACTCTCTCTCTCTCTCTCTCTCTCTCTCTCTCTCTCTCTCTCTCTCTCTCTCTCTCTCTCTCTCTCACTATCCCTTTTTTGTATTTTTTTTCATGGGTCTCCACCAGCAGCGGCAGGCAAAAACCCATCATAGTTAAACTTCTATAAGGACTGATGTGGATGCAGGATGTCGAGGAAATGGAAAAGAGAGAGATTATCTGTCACTAGCAGCGACAAGGGAAAGATTTTTTTATACTTATGTTATCGTAATAGGATTTTTGAGACTATCCATGTGAAGCAGTTTTATGCTCACATTTTACTAAAGTTATTTGGTATTGTTCACGACTCTTTTTATGATAGTACATTCGGTTGGTCTTATCTTCCTAATGTCAATCATTATTGGTACTTTTATTGTGATGTGTTCTTTATGAAATTGAAAGTATGCATCTTTGCAGTTGCACTACATTGAAGCGCTTCAATAAGTTTATTTCAAATAAATTTGGTCATGTTGTGTCTACGGACTATGAAATTATTAGAAGTACTTGTCTTAGACAATCTTTGGAAAAGGGTCTGAATCACATCATTCCTCAAGAATCCAATATCAATATTATTGCTTCTGAATTTTACCATGGATGTTTTTTACTTATGAAATTATTGCCTAAGTATAGTGATCTAGAAAAGAATACCATTAATAAGCACGCTGCGTTTTGCAAGCAAGATGCCCTAAAATTCCTTAAAAACAAAAAATGGATTCATATCAAAAAAGCTTTTGCCGTCAAACTAACAGAAGCTTACAATGAACGCCTATGGCTCACCAAAAACTTATATATCAATGGTATTGACAAAGCACAACATAACCCTTGTTTTCTCACTTACCCAAATCATCAATAGTAGGCTGAGTGAGATATTACCTGAAGAATTCATAGGAAACGAGGAATTACCTTACTTATTATGCACATATAAAGCTCACAAAGAATCTTTCAAATGGATCACCAATGTCCATGATTGTTGTTTCAGCATCCTTGCTATTTTCCTAATAGGAGCTCTCGGTATGCCACATGCACTATTTCAGAGGTGGGTGACTTGTCAAGTGTCTTTCTAACCTCCTCTCCCTCTGTACTGTGCTTTACAGCGACCAAATCGGAGTCTTGTAGCAAAAGTTATGGCCGTCGGAAGTTTGGCAATTTTTAGAGTAAAATTTGAATTTTTTTTGAATTGTTCTGATTGCATGCATACATGTGAAGCAGTAGAGTGCTTTTTCAGTGTTGAAAATGTTTGGATGAACCTTGTTTTGATGTATGATACGGGGATGTAAAGTAGGTTGATCAGAGTAGATTCATGCTTGAATACAGTTTTATAAAAAGCTAGTCGAAAAGCAAATTTTTTAGTTATCAGGCATTTTACGTAAATTTGTTTGATTTTCTAGAAATAATTGCATGTCATGTCTGATGCGTGCCGGATGTTTCGAAATGGGATGACATATGTGAAATTGCCAAGTCGATGCTTTAAATCGATTTTCACAGTTTTGGTCCATATCGCACGAAGTTTGAAAATTGTGGATGTTTTGATTTTGTTCAAATTCGCTGGTTTTTTTAATCAAACATAAATTGCTTATAAAGGGAATGACCTTACTGAGATGAAATCAGTTAGTTTTGTAAGGTCATAGTACTTTTCACTTTGGGTTGAAGATTTTGGAATCTGTCAACAAAATAGAACAATTTCTTGTGTATGTGATCAATAATGACCGAGAATAACAGAAGTCTTGTTAGAACGATTTCTATGCCAATCTATTTGTTGATTTGCCAGTAGTTGAGTGCGGCACTTGTGAACAATCAAAACTGACTGGATGACCAATACATGAAAGTACTAATGATTCAAGATTGGTCATTTTTCTTGCCAAATTTAAGGCTTTCAGCCTGAACCACATTTGGGAAGGGAGGAAGGAGATGAAGCCTGAGGTGTAGTTGACCAAGTCGATCAGTTATGTAAATCTACTTTGAATTCTAGAAGTATAGTGATTGTGAGAGTGAGTACAATTGGAAATTGGGCTTTGGAATTATTTTCAAAACTGACTCTAGAAATTTGGGTTACTTTCCCCAGTGTTTATTTAGAATTTTGAGGAATAAAAAATTCTAAGGAAAGTTGTAAAGGCAGTTCGAATACTAATCCACATATGGAACCATCTTTGTGTTGCAATTGGATTTGGATTAAATCCATGGAATTTACAAATGAAAAGCAAATGGAATGTGTTCCATACATGATGAATCTATTAATTTGGATTCTTTTTTAGGCATCATAGAGTGGTTCTTTATAATAACTAAGACAACCAAGAGTACTTCTAACTTATAAAAGAATGAAATTCTTTTTATTGATTCTGGAATGGATATCAGATATCTATTCTAGTATTTTTGCAATTGTATTGAGATTCTTAATGTTCCTTTTGGTTCAATGACTACACTTATCGCATTTCAACAATATTTGAATGATATATTTTGTCCATACTTGGGTCATTGCGGAGTGGTATTCTTAGATGATGTGTTTACAGTGAAACACTTAAGGAGCATGAGATAATTCAATTGTTAGAAGTATCTCCTAGAATTGGTTGTGAATATGATATTTGGGTATAGGATAGCCAGATAGTCTTTTTGACTTTTTGGTAAACAGATCTAGAAGCAGAGAATTCTTGGAGGATAAGCTGGTGGTATGGGACATTAGTGATTCCAAAGATATTTTTTTGTGTGAGAGTGAATTGTAGACCGATGATTAGTGATTATTATTATGGTAATGCCTACAGAGGAATCCATTGGTTATTTGGTTCAGGGTATTTTGGAAAATTATGAGATATAGATCTGGATCTATCTCATTATTTACAAGATTTGGAGACTCTTCAAATCTATTTCTCTTTTATATGAACCTATACTTTTTAGAAATTTTTTTAAATAAGAGAAAATTGGATTGAGATCCATATAACTCCTTCTAGTTTGGAACTATGTTCTAAAGGACTAATTATTGTTATATGAAATTATATTCTCATATGGTTGTGAATATTGCTCTAAATCTGTTGACATTTCAATTGATTCAGATTTAGTGAAGGAATGACTGGATTTGTGGAATTTAGACATCCTAAACCCAAATGATTATCTCTATTTGATAGTTGATTATTGAGATGTTTTCTATCACTTGGGATAAGACATTTTATGATTTTAGAGAAAGTTCGGTTTGTAATAGTATTGGATACTCATTACTGACTTTTTCTGATCTTTGATATCTTATACATTGTCTCCTGGGAACCTTTTTAAGGGAAATTGAGAATTTTAAAAGGGGGAAATGAAGAGATAGGAATAAGACTTTCAATGGATCAATCGGTTGCATAGATTTCTTTTAAGAAATTTGGTATGTGTGCAAAGGTTGAACTATCCTAGTGAAATAGAGGAATTTTCTAGGGATTGTTGCGAATAATCTAAAACTAGAGGAGTTTTGGGGGTATTGAGCTGTGAATTATTCATAATTATGGATAGTAGTGGTAAAGATTAAATTTAGGTTCCACTGATTGGCTTACCAACTACCATTTTGTTATGGATTGGATCAGGTGGGAATAAAGCTTTAATCTTAACCTTATTTCTAAAGATGTCTGTATAGGTCAACCCAATCTTGGTTTGAATACTAAGATCTGATGTAGATTGATTGGGTGAATAAATTTTGTTAGTAAAAGTTTGATGGTTGGAAAACTTGTGGATGTGGAATTATTCACTTCAAAGATTTACCAGATATGTTATTTACTTAGGAGGAATAGAGTTCTTTTGTAGCTGAGTTGCAAGATTCTCAGTGAGGTGAGTAACATGCAAATTATATAAGAATCTGCTATATTGGCTAGGTTTATGTATAAGAACATAGTTGGATATGTTGGTTACGTACGTCCTAATCTTGTGGGTCTACTATGTGTTCCTATGTACTGAGTTTATATTGTATACTTAAACTAGTCAATGAGCATAGACATATGAACAAGTAATGTTCGGAACAGTTACTTGTAGGTTAATGACTCTTCTTGAGAAAAGGGTAATTCATTAACTTAGTAATGGTTTAGAAGATGATCTAAATGTGGTGTTGTTCTGGATTAAGTTCTAGGATAAATGAATTCGGCACCTAGACATTTGAGATTTCTTAATCATTAGCAGGTGGCTTGAGTAGTTGGATTACTCTTGGTTAAAAGTTAATTGATTGAATAAGCAGTGTGAAGAGAATTCACCAAGGACTGTTTATTTTGTTCTATATTGCTTTTAAGACACATGATTTGTTAGTCATCAAGATTCATCAATAAAAGTTATGTGCATAAAATATAGGAGATTCTTGGTATAGAATATTTCTCGAATGGGAAATAGACTCTAAGTTATTAACTGTATCCCAATGAGCTCATATTGGATGACAAAGTTTGACAAATATCAAGGATAACACTGAATTCAGTTGGAATTCAGTAGAACTTTGTGATTTTTAGAAGTTGTTCTAGATGATCGTATGTAGAGTCGAAGGTAGGAAAAAAATGATGATACTACAAAAAATAAGGATAAAAATAAATTTCAAGCCAATAATGAAACACAGAATGAGGATGTACATATTTGTCATAATAATGAGAACTTAGGAGAAATAGATAATTTAGAGCACATCAAAGCCAATGCGGGTGGGAAGCCAACTTCTCAAGTATTATTGGTTAGATGTATGATTAACACAAAAGTGACGGACCTTTGCATAGACAAGGAGCCTATGAAGAGTGCACTTAGGAGAGAAGGATACGTACTTGAAAAAAGATCATTTATGATTTTTTTCTACTCACCTAGGTGGTCAGTCTATGGAAGTATCATATGAAAGGAAATCAAGTTGGGATCCAATATGGCAGGTTGTAGATGCTAAATTTGAAGAAGTTTTTGCCCTTATACATGAGTGACATATTCTCTCTAACTTGATGTTCTATATTTGGGAGGACAATCATAGAACAATACACGGGGATTACTCCAGAAGAACCATCATTTATATAAAGGTTGTGGCATCATTGATAGACCCAACACATGAGAGTGAGATAACATTATGTGCCACTTTGCAACGGTTTAACTTGTAAATAATTTTTGTATATTGGATCTTACAAATGCCTTTTTTTGTTGTTGTTCTAACATCTTCCATGCATAGCTAATATGGTGATACAATGCCTATTTTTGTTATTTGTATGTCAATGATGATTAATGTTGTTTGTGCAGGACGAATAAACATGCTATCACAAGAACTAATTTGAAAGACTACTTATTTAAGACACGCAATATGTGTAAGTGCAATGAGGATGTCTTTTTACAAGCATTGGTTGAAGATGATTTTATAATAGGAGATACTAGCTTGTCTAGAATAGGTTCAAGGTTCAGCTTTCAATTATTTTGATCATTGTTTGTTCTATGCTTAAATATATTCCTTATTCATCTTGCTAATTGTAAAAGAAAGCAAGACACAACACAAGTGAACACATTGTGGAGAAACCACCCCAACCAAGTAGAACCAACCGATCAATCTCTAGAAGCTTCACGTCCAAGCCAAGGAATAGAAAGCAAGAGTAGAGTGAGAGAACCTGGCCAATGAAACACCAAAAGAATAGTGGAATAGGGTGAGTTTCCAATAGTTATATAGACCCAAGACCCCACCTTGTGCATGTAACCATGCAAGGCCTAAACTCCCCTATTCATAAATTCCATTGCTATTGATACTCTACCATGCATTAACTGTCTTAAACCATGTACTAACTCCAAATAGTGTGTTTGGGCCTCACAAGGTTATTAATTACTTTACGGGTCCCGTCTAGTATGATGTGACGTAACCAATAATCTCGAGCACTGGAGTACCTTGTATCCAAGTCTAGGACTATAATGAATCTTATATTCAGGACATGGACATAATATTCTTCCCCCCTTGAATTGCTCTTGTCCTCAAAAGTGTAACTTAGAAAAATTCTTCTTTATGTCATCATCCTCAGTCCAACCTTTCCATCAAATTAAGCACTCAGAGATAGAACGATTTCTCAATTGCTTATCTCTGGTTCTGAGCACTTTCTCAGGTTCCAAAGGTACACTAAGCGATAAATCGTCTAGGTGGGTTA